>VUQH01043751.1:0-27900 GCA_015106775.1 Etroplus canarensis | reverse complement strand
ATGACTGCCGATTAAAGTCCAAGGCTGGGGGAATCCTCCTCATGAGGCAGCTATAGACAAAGTCGAAGATCTCTTCTGCAATCGGACTTCTCTGGTCTACGGGCACTTCTTCACAACACACCTTGACTCGCGAAGTCTGCGACGCTCAAATCCCACACTTTGATGGCAAACAACTCCTTTTATATTTCTCCCCCTCCCTGCATAGCTGCATAGCGGCATACACACTGTTGCCTCTGTCTGGCCCTCCAAGGTCAGATGCGTTTGTTTACATTCCAGCATTCCAGCCAGCGCACACTTTGCCTCTCTTTTCTTTCCATCTTAAAAACAAGGTTATGATTAATTTCAAACCTCTTTGTAACATTAGCTATATTAATCCAAAATGTTACTTGTTCATTTAACTTCAAATATGATTGAGTAACACTTCAAACATATATCAAAAAGCACAACAATGCAGATTAGTTATATTTGCATTAGCAGAATCATTTCAGTCTTCTGTGTCTCATCATTACAAACATGCCTTCATGATGTTTTTCTGTGAGCAGAGGGCCCAGAAATCTCAATCCTATCGACAATAAGCACTGTAAATCTGAATCTGAAATGAAGACATTAGCCACTGTAATTCAATATATTTTGTGAAAAATAATACAATCCTGTGCTTTTTATCCTGTGTTGAATAAAACACCCTGATGTTAATGAAGTCTTGTGCTGCTTCTGTTACTTTTGCATGTTTGTAAGTACAATTCATAAAGTTCCTGTTCAAATGAGAGAGGAACTGTTGCCTAATTAAGCTTCAAAAGGCTGTAGTGCCCTAAAATAAAAAAAAATACTGTTATGCATACACTCACACATAGAGAGAGAACATTGCCTTGCAGCATGAGAATGAGCAATTATTTTAGCTCTGGACACTGGACTATTACCATTGATCTTAGCATTGCTCTTTTATCAGAGGGAAAAATTGTGAAAGCATTTTCAGCAGCAATCAGCCATGTGATGATAAAAGAGCAGAAGATACACATCAGAGGAAGGCAAAATGAGGTAATTGAAGTGATTTCAGTACATCTCACATTCTGATCCTGTGAGAGCGGAGAGGAGCGACGACCCAGTGAGAAAGCCAAGTCATCCACTGCCATTGTCAGAAATGATACAGCACATTGCATGAGAGTAATTACACTGAGATCAAAGAACATCTTAGCTCTAATCTGCCTGACTGCATGATCAATTTGTGCGGTGAAATACTGATCTTGGCACCCTGGTAAGACCCAGAATTTATGAGTTTGTCAGGTGCTCAAACTATAACAATGTCAGTCTGTTTATTGGCTGGTCAGTCCAATACTTCCAGACTGTAATATCGCCACACCTATAAGATTGCCATGCAATTTTGCACATATATCAATTTCCCAGTCTAATTACTGAAATATTTTCCTTCTAACTTTTACTGTAGGTTAAATTTTTTATCTTGTCCATTATTCCCTTCGGGCTCAGCTGCTTTCATAGTTTCAACATGCTGACATAAAAACTAATACACTGTAACACTTTGCTATATCGGGGGTAGCAGTGGCTCAGTCTGTTGGTGGCGTTGTTTGAGAACCAGAGGGCTGCTGAAGGTTACTGGCTGAAGACTCACCTGTGGAGGTTGGAGGCTTGTTGAGTTAAAGGCCAATTTTCAAGATCCACCTTGGGCTCAGATATGTGGAGGTGTACTGAAAGAATGGAGAAGTGTTGGTCCCCCAACATTGCTCCTGGCAGCCTTCTGCCTCACCTCTTCACCACTGTTGTTCAATGTTCTGTTTGTGCTTTTATATCGTTCAGACTGCATGCTTGTTAAGTGTGTGTATAACAACAGAGTGCGTCGATCTGAAACTTGGAATTTCCCCATATGGGACCATTAAAAGGCAGCACGGTGGTGCAGTGGTTAGCACTGTTGCCTCACAGCAAGAGGGTCCGGGTTCAAATTCAACAGCCAGCTACCTTAGGCCCTTCTGTGTGGAGTTGCATGTTCTCCCTGTGCTTGAATGGGTTCTCTTCGGGGGCTCCGGCTTCCTCCCACAGTCTAAAGACATGCAAAGGGGGTTAGATCAACTGGCAATTCTAAATTGACCATACGTATGAATGTGCATTTGAATGGTTGTTTGTCTCTCTGTGTTGGCTCTGCAACAGACTGGCAACCTGTCCAGGGTGTACCCTGTCTTTTGCCCAGTGACAGCTGGGATAGGCTCCCCCGCAACCCTGAATTGGATAAGCGGAAGAAGATGAAGATGAAGATGAATGGGACTAATAAAAAGTATTTTTTCTTCTTCTATCAGTACTTTTGAAGGGTTCTGGCAGTGCTCCTCCTGTTCCTCTATGCCAGTGGTTCTCAAATTTAGTTTTGAGATGCCCCACTTTAGAAGATGAAAAAAGTTCACATCCCACACCACAGAAAAAGGCATGCCCAGAATCTTATCAATCCCTGAGGTGCATATTATCAGCGCAATAGCATCAGAAAATGTTTGCTTGTTTCTTTTTCAGATAAAAAACATATCTAGTGGGGCCCACCCCACAGTTTGAGAACCTCTGCTCTACACACAAAAGAGCAGATACCTGTCCTGCAGCTGGGCTGATGCCCTTCTACAGCCTTGCCCTGCTTTTCTTGTGTAGATCTTGCCATTTCCCCCACACTCTGTGACTGTGCTGGGAGACACTGATGACACATATGGCTGTGCCATCCTGGAGGAGTATGATTACCTGTACAACCTGAATGAGTCGCAGGTTCCGTCTCATGCTACCAGTAGTGACGAGGGCACTAGCAAAAAGCAAAACTAGGATGGATAAAGGAGAGAGCAATGGTCTGTGGGCACCATCTGCAAAACCATTCCCTTTTTAGATGTTGTCTTATTGTTCCCTCTTCAGTGCACCGGCTGTCACTTTTATTAGGACCAAAGCAGATCAAATTGATTCACAGTGGTTTGTGCTTCCTAACTGGTAAGACTGATATCTCTGAAGTTTAATAAACCTGTTATTATACTGTAATGATTGAGAGTTCCCTTAATTTGATTCTTTTGAGGGACACAATATTAACACTGTCCCACAGTATGTTTTACACTATAAAGTTCAGATAATCAATTTATGAGTGTTTTGATCATTGGGACACACTGGCAAGTGTAGTAATTAATCATTTCTAGCCAGCAGTGATCTTCAGGATGGTTATTAAAAAGTTAAATACAGCAGCATTCCCATTAACATGTGATGCGGGTAGTGAAGAAATTCCAAGAAAGCTGATTCTTGTCATAGTTCAGGAAAGTGCAGGATACATAAACATGTAGTTATATTTTACAATAATTACCTATTTATGGAGATTAGGGGAAATTAAGTAGTAGGTAGGTAGGCATTCTTTAAAATAACAATATGAATGGCAAATCTAGCTGCTACAAAACACCTGCTGAACATCACCTTAGTAAAGTTACCTGTACTATAAACATAGCTGTGTCTTTAGGTGTATCTCCTGAATAAATCATTCATGGCATGACATAAACGTGTGGACAGTGAAAAATTAAAATCTATTTTTTAAAGAAGGCTAGGTTTCTATCTTGGTGTGTGCCTGCTTACTGCCTGGTGAGTGTCTGCCTACCCTCTGTGTTGAATAATGTAACAAGTGGTGAGTGGTGTGGGTGGTCTCTCCCCAAAATAGACTCTAGAGCAAAAGCAAAGGACTTCAGAGAGAAGATGTAGTAGCATGTGCTTGTGCTATGAAACTATTCTGACAGCATTGGTACTATGTGGTATCTATAAGAAAACGAAAACTGTCTTGTACGTGTTAAATCAGGTTATCTCCCGTGATCAGTCTAAGTAGAGGCTAAATATGTGGAGAGAGTATAAGACAACAGGCACCACTACAGAGGACACTGAGAAGCAGTTTTTCATTAGGAATATATGTGAGGGAAGAGCTTGGTGTGATACTGCATGTGTATAGCTGGGTCCTGAGTTTTTTTTCCTGGTTCATCCCAGGAGTGAGCAGAGACGGTGAAGCATGTAATAGACGTGCAAACAGCAGCCAGCTCTGAAATTACCCCTCCGGCCAGTGAGACAGGAATGGTCACTTCCTCGCACTCGCGTGCGTGTGTGTGTGTGCGCGCAACCTGAACGTGTCCTCAGTCCAACTCCCAACTTTGTCTGGGCTGGCGGCGTTCAGCACTTTGTGCAGATGGAGAGCGATTTAACTGGAGCACAGACTTTGATTCTATGGGAGTTCTGTTTCATTAAAGATGACAGTGTTAGTGGAGCCATGTGCTTATAAGAGATCCCCCCTGCACGTTTTAAGAGTCATCGCATTTCCGTGCATGCACTCGGCGGCAACTCGTTTCACTCCGTGAGGTAGCGGCTGCTGCGGTTCTATTTTTAGAAGCAATGTTGCAGTAGAGGAATCAATCAAACTGGCGCTAAATCTTTGCATTCATGACAATCTCCTGCTCTTAGTGCTGCAGTCTTAACAGATTCCCGTCTGCGCTGCCGTGCTGTGGGACAGGATGGTGCATTTTTTATCACAGCTGATGCCAAATTCCAAATGATGCCTTTCCCTCTCATGCTCTCCAGGAACGCACACCGGTGGACTGCAAACTTTTACACCATGGAACCCACCACACTCCGTGGCGAGAGTGGCTGCAATGCTTTTGGGACCTCATGCAGTTTTGTGTCTTTTAGCAGTCTTGGAATTTCCAAAGAAGTCCGCAGTTTGGGATATAAATGAGAATTGTAATGTTTAAGGACTGAAGGGGTCTGATCATCTCGAAGCACACGTCTTTTCTTTTTACTTCTGTTAAGTGTGAGGGCACATTTTTTTGCTGGCCCTTATGGGAATTAAGCACTCGTCCCGCTGCATGCTCCTCAGGAGAAAAATGGCGGAGTCTGAGAACACTGAGGTAAGTGTCAGAGACACCTTCAGTATTTCTGATTAAAACCAGACTTCGCATTGTCGGAATCTGTCCGCGTCCGAGATGCGTCTTGCAGTAGTCGGCGTGGCCCACCTTTAGAAGAAGTTGCATGTCGGACAAATTACTACAGGATGCTGACTGTCCAGAGAGTGAGACCGTCTGGGCTGAGCATGTTTAACCTCCCGATAAAACAGGCATTTTGTACAGAGCTGGCGCAGTTCAAATGAGAATTCCCAACATCAAATACACTTGGAAAAGTCAGTTTTTTTTCCCCCAAGCTACCAAGATTAGAATGCCGATTATCTGCGTGAGAAGCAGGATGATTTCGCGACACTAAGGGAATCTAACAAGAAGGATCCGTCTTGCATCCCAGATGTTCTCTGATAAGACGCCATGAGACGATTTATTAAAATCCAAAGTATTTCGAGCTTTTTACGTTATATAAATAAAGAATATGCCGCGGGGAGAGTGAGGTTGAGCAGAACTGTGACTTGCTGCTTCGCTCCGCGCTCGATGGGAATTATTAGCGCTGTCCAAGGTACTGCAGCACCTTGCAGAGGAAACGAAGAATGCTCGAGCTTGGTGTGTGGAGCAGTTTTACAGAAAGTAGGGTAGGTAGTTCAAGATGTCATGTGCCAGCCAGTTTAACTAAATCTCTCATTCCTCACGTTTTGAGGACTCCAAACACTAATTGGGCTGTATACCACATCTATACAGCGAGTGATGCTGGTTTACAAGGTAGTGACACTAAAGAGATTTAAACACCCGGTGAAGTTCGAGACGGCCCCGTGTTGCTTTGTTATGGATTATTCATCAGAAAAGAGTTCCCTCAAAGCAAGCTCATGAAAGAAGCCCTGCTCAGACTCTACATTTTATCAATAGGCTGGCGTCTGAGGGCAGATGTGAGGGGATACACCATTATGACATGGGTCTTTTTCTTCCACCGAGGCTTTCTGCTGCTTAGTAATATTTGTGCTATCAGAGGCACCAAAGTGGCATAATGGCAGAAGACCAAAGGTATTCTCTTTCCCGTTAGAGGACTTTTTCAGTTAAAAGCCCTTCTTACAGCAGACTACAGTATTATACAGCAACTATAACAAATGTTATTTTGGTGCATATATTCGAATTAACCATTCACATCCTCCTTCAGTATCAATAGATACATGTTATCTAACAACTCTCTAACCCTATAACTACTGACTTCAGGAGAAACAGCATGCACACAGGGGCCAACTTCAGCAGTCACACAGGTACAGTGGCTATGTGTGTCCTCTCATATGCAAGTGCATGTCCTTCTCGAATAACAGGTCTCACCTCAGTGTAGAGATGAGCAGCCAATCTGAAATAGAACCCTAAATTTGTTTATTTGTTTCGAAGGTCAAAGGCAAGGACGTGCTTCACCCACTCTTTCCTGTGTCAGGGTATCTCAGTTACACTCACTGCAGCTGCTCTCCTCTGACAGTACCCACAACTTTACTTTAATGAGTCCTATAATGGTATTTTTTTCCCAATGCTGCACAGATTCCTTATTAAACTTGGCAGCCTTAATCACTTCTTCTTTGCCCCTGTCTTGTAATTATTGACTTGCTTAGTGCTGGCTGTTTATCAGATCTTGCTTCTTTTGCTTACACTGTTGTGAGTTTTTTTCTTTACAAGGTGCCAAAATTTAAATTTCAGACTTCACACCTGCTTTGGTATGCACCTCAGAGCTGACTACAGTGGAACTTTAGGTCAGTGGAAAATCTCCTTGGTGATCCAGATGATTAACATGTGAGAAAATGAATCCTTCACACAGTGGGGTAATATGCTGCACTGAACTAGAGTGTCTCCTCTTCAGATCTACATCAGAGCTGAAAGGATTAAGTATTAAGTTCAACAGTTGGTCTGTGCTCATTAAGAATGTGGTCTTGAATGTAATCAACATCCAAAACCCTGTGAACTTTACCAAGGACAGACAGTGACGACTCTCAGTGTTATCCTCAATGCAAAAAGAAAGTCTTACTCTCTTTTTTGTTTTATAGATGTTCAATCTGGGCAGTTATAACCAGTCCAGTACTCATCAGTTATCAATGCTATTAGTCTTGGTTTTGAGTTTTCATGCAATTTAAGCTGTGGGCTAACCTTTGCTAATTAGTTAAATACATTTGAAGCTCAGGGGAATATAATTCATTTTTATTTTGTTGGTCAGAAATTAATATCATGACCTGATGATGACATCAGATCAAAAATAAAATAAATAACTTAGGGAATCATCAGTGTTATTGCAAATCAGCCAGAGTAAGATAGATAGATAGATAGATACTTTATTGATCCCCATTGGAGAAATTCAGGAATACAAATAGATATAAAAAGATATAAATATGTAAAATGTAATAAATATTAATATAAAAAGATATGAATGGCTTCTCTACATTTCACAACAAAGCATTCAGCAGCTGTTGGGACATTTCATGGAAAACTTCAAATACTTAATGGAAACAATAGTGAAAAACTTAGAAGCTCATGAGCACTAACACAGAATTTTCATGGAAACCTACATTATAGTTTGTTAAATTTTGGACAAAACTCTCAAACTGCCATGAAGCCCATGGCTTCTTATGTGCCTTATTAGTGAACACCTGACATTTAACTGACTTGGCTTCACTTTGAATACATGAATCAAGTGTTTGCTTTATTCTTTTGGTAACTATGCCCCAGTCTGTGCCATGTGTGCCCAGCGGGGAAATCGGCTGCAATATAAATACTTTATGATGGCCATTTTAAGAAGAAAAGGAGAGAAAGGGGGGAAGAAGAAGAATGAAAAGCTCATGCAGCTGTCATGGTTTGTAGTTTTTGTGTTATTATCCTTTGGAGTTTCTGGGTTCTGAAATATTTTCAGTTTATTTTCTGTTTTTGTTTATAATTATTAGTAGTAAGCTGAGTTCTATTTCTTGTTGTGTGATATTTGGATTATAGTTTATCATTCATGGAGTCAACTGGTTGAGTTTAGCTTGTATATTTTGGTTTATCATTCTTGCCTCACCAGTGCCTTGCTGTATCTTGTCTGTGTGAGTTGCTTTATCTGTGTGCATAGTGTATTTGTGTAGTTCCTGTTCTACTTTGTGAGTTTTTGTGTTTTTTGACTTGTTCACTTTCTATTACTGATTGTCTTCATTAGTTTTAGCCATGTCTTGTTACCCTTCTGTTTCTACTTCCCTGATTGCCTTCATCTGTAAAATAGTTTTGTCATTCCTTTGCTTATTGTTGTGTTGTCCCTCATGTAGTGAGTGTCTCTGGTTCTGTGTGCTCTGTGATACTTAGCTGTTTGGTTTCATTTTCTCATGGACTTATATCATCTATTAAAAACCCACTTTTGGTTTCCTTGCCTGAATCTCATGAGTTTTGCACACTGTGATTCATGACAGATGCAGATATAGAGACCCCACTTTGAGTCTACTTTACACTGCGCTTTCACTGTAAAGTAGACTAGTATAACTTTTATTATAAGTTAATCATGTCATTAATTCTTATATAGTCTGGTCCTGTAATTTATGTCACTCCTACTAGAATAAATTAAAGGACTTATAACATGCTCGACTCCCTGATTTACTTATTATGTGAAACTCAATGAAATAGCCTTCGCTGGGTAGAGCAACACCAGCTTTTTCATCAGGCTATTGTGATAATAATGTGAGCTATAGAGATGGACTTCATACAGGACAATTTTGTTGACATCTCAGAACTTAATCTGAACAATGAATACAAAACAGATGTTCCCAAAACAGAATTCAGGATACAGAAACATAATTAAAATATAATTTTAAGGTCAAGTCAAGTGAAACCAAAATTGCTACAAAATCAGATTGAATACATGCAAAATGAATAGGCAATAACAGTGATACTCCTAAAATATCCCTGAAATTATGTAGAAATTAAATGAAGAAACATGTTTAAGCCTTTCTTCATCCTTTTTTTCTTTGTTTCTTCGCTCAGATATTACTGTAAGTACACTGCTGCTAAAGCAAAGTATCACTGTTTTCCTCTTAAAATGCCTCCTATTTTTGTCCACCTTGCCAAATATTTTCATCATTTATTTTTAGATGCCTAAATTGGAATGAGAATAAACACCAGAACGGCTTACTGGCTCAAAGCTGAGATGTGGAGTGTCTGTTTCTCCATTCTTGCCTCTTTTTTAAAACACGCGCCAACACACACTCGCACACATTGGGGTTAGACCTTCCCGACAGGCGTTATAGGTGATAATCCAGGCATTATGGGTGTACCTTCTGCGCTAAGCAGAAATTTCTTGCCATCTCTACCTTTTGCTGACAGACAGGATGGCTTGATGTCAGTGATCAGCATAATCTCCAGACTCAGTGTGCTCTCTGCACTTTGTGAACTCATAAGATGATTGCCGGGAATATGAGCTGAAAATGCAGAAAATATGTAAACCAGAATGGCTTACAAGTCAAAGCCAATCACTGTCTATGAACTTAAACCACACACTCGGATATTGCAGCTTATACTTATTTTGTTTCTTAGTTCTTAGTCCTCAGGACTGAAGAAGTGTTTCTCCTCTTTATCTTTCTTTTTCTAGCAACCACAGTTGCAGCCGCAGTCACAACCACAGCCGATCCGCATAATTCCATCGCAGTCGGCACAGCCAACCTCATTACCTAAGCCCGTGCCTTCTATCCAGCATGCCCCTCGGCCTCCTCTCCCCCCACACACGCCCCACGCTGCCAGCCTCCCTAGCTGTCCTGGGCGGGGTAAGATGGCCAAGTTTCTTAACCCGGAGGAGATGACCTCACGAGATTACTACTTTGACTCTTACGCCCACTTTGGTATTCATGAGGTACTGTATTTTAGTATTATCATAGTATTAGTATCACTGATGTAATACACATATGTGACTAAATCATTGGTATGGACTAATAATATATTTTTAGCCAATTATTCTCAAGAAATAAAGTATTTTCAATATAGACATTCCAGTTCTACTACATATTTCATAGAAGTTTGAGTACACACATTGTCCTTGTGTGGCCCATAGTTAATTTTGGAATGTTATGAGAAGATGCAATATGCATGCTCCTTGTCCTAGTCATTTTATATTCTCTTCTTCAGAAGTTATCACAGCTCCAAAACAGTTGAATGTAACTCTTGCACACTGTCTCGATTACTACTGATAACTGTATAAACTACAAACCTGTTTCTAATTCAGGTGTGCCAACATTTTGCATCAGATGTTAACAAATTCAAATTTGAAATATCCCCTACAAGACCTTGTTTACGTTTCCACATCCTTGTTTGGGTATCAACACCTTCACTCTCTTAAAATGTCATAATATAATAAGGAAACCTACGTACAGTATAAGCTGTTGTGTGATGAGTTATCCTGTCAGGAAAATGGCCAATATTTCAAGGCTTCCAGTTTTTAAATGCCTAATTTTCCTTGCATATATCTTCTGCGCATGCAGATAATTTACAGAGAATACTAATAATATAGCTATTATAAACAATAAAATTAAACTCTCTGTCTGATTGCACCTTTTGCAGAGTCATTTTCTCTGCATCTTAATTCAAACCTGCAGCTATGGTAAGTACATAATAGGACTAACAGATGAATTACAAATAAGAGATCAAATTTTTATACTTTCCTTTAAAGGAGTGCTGAACCATTTTTGTCAAAACATTCAAATGGTCATGCCTGTTTACTTTTTCCTGGTTTAGACCTTTCTTGCTTCACATTGCCTTATGTGTGCTGGCAAGATACTTTAATGATGATTGTGTGTGACTTTTTTTCCTGAAGTGAACCTCCACAACATCTAAACCAAGAGCTTTATGTCATAGATGGTTTAGGCCATGGCAGGGGCTGCAGTCAGCCAATTCCTTCAAAGGACATGAAATCTGACAGAAATGTTTCCCTGGGAAGCTCAAGGTCTGCTAAGCTCTTCATAAAGACTGGAACTGATGTAGAACGGAGAGAAACTGGAGAAATTTTAAAACGCTAGAAACTTCTCAATCTTGATGAACAGCTTTTCATTATTGGACATATTAAAAATGATCCTTTCTTTATAAATCTACTATTTCCACTTTTCAAATGGATATTTTGTTTCCGTGTGGTTGCTTCAGAGTTCAGAGAGTTCAGCTGCATTTTAGAGAGTGGAGGCAGAAAGTATTACAGGGTATATAAAAAGAACATATTGCGTGACCTGTGGGATATTTTTATATATATTTGTGGAATGTAGGTCAGGTGTATTTTTGTTATTTCTGAATATTGTTTCCTCTCACACATCCACGCACACGTGAAAGAGACACAAACAGAAAAAAAAGATGGAGACAGACTGAGCCTGCACTCTCACAGCGCTTATTCAGAAACACCAGCAATGGATCTGAATGTAGAACCACGGGGCTAAGAGGGAACAGAATAAGATTAAGTGAAGGCTGTGTATTATTTCTAAATGTCCCACTATAGGTATGATGGAAATTCAAGCCCCTGATGTCCAGCCAATGTTTTTAATTTTACAAAACAAATTGTCACTCTCTGCAGGGACTGGTGGTGCCAACACCTTCCTCATAGTATTTGTCATATGCTAAACTAGGAAATGCTGAAGGACGAAGTGAGGACACTCACCTACAGGAACTCCATGTACCACAACAAGCACGTCTTCAAGGACAAAATAGTGTTGGATGTTGGAAGTGGGACTGGGATTCTTTCCATGTTTGCAGCCAAAGCAGGAGCAAAGCACGTGTATGGGGTAAGAGGTGTTTCCCCTCAGTAAATTGCAATCATGCCAACCCATCAAGATCTAATCACTGTGCAGTCCAGCTTCACAAGGTGTGCATGTATTGTCTGTGTACGTCTGCACAGCAGAACATACAGTACCTTTTAAACCCTTTTCATCACACCTGCTATAATCTTGGAGGAATATCTTGTCTGACATGCAGGTGATAAAACTGTGTGCCCTCTCAGGCAGGTTGACCAGCTGAGCCATAGAGATTTGACAGCTATTAGTGTTATTGTGTACGGGAGCAGAAGTAATTGCTAGTCAGAGCATGTCTGAGAATGCATGCTGCACACACACTGCTAGCTTGGGATAACCATGTGGAACTTATTTTTGCATGGTGGCTCCAGACGATGTATAAGCGCTTCAGGGGAGGAATGATTAACTTGGAATTGCCAGGAGACTTGTCCTGTGCCGCTGAATGACATTATGCATTTATGTGTGACTTTGCCTCGTGTTATGCATTTGTTTGCCTTTCCTCTTCTGCTGTCTCACTTAGTTTCAGTCTCCCTTTCTCTAGCATCCTGTTTTTGTATTTTAGTTGCTTTGCTTTTGTTACTGCAATCCATCAGGCAGTGTTTTATCCATATAAATTGGGATAAGATTCCAAGGATTTATTTCACATTTGACTTAGAGCCTCTAAGTTTCAGCACTGCACCAAAGCCTCATACCTTGATCACACCTAAAGCTTTTAAAGCTTGATCTGAGAGGTGGGCCTAATAATGTCACCCTATCATATGGACCTTTTAACAAAAAGAAGGACAGTGATTTTAGGTCAAAAGAGTACTCTTAATGGAATCTAGAGTTAAATTAAAGCTCATGTTATTTGCAGATGGAGTGTACTTTTTATGTACCTGTAGCAAGAAATGAGTGGAGTGCAGCATGAAGGTAGTATTTGGGATTATAAAAACACCAACATGTGTTCAATGTAGTCATTCAGCAACCCCTAATATACAACTATAGAAACTTTAGCCTACAAGCTCACATGCAGCCTTTAATTGCAAACAGATAAGAAAAACTAGACCTGCACTAATCTGTACCATTCAGGTACAGCATAGTCCAAAACCCTGGAGCAACTCAGGAAGGTTCAGATGCCGGGTAAAATGGACAGTAAAATAACCTGATACAACACTGGACCACGGCACAGTATAAAATTAAAAGTATTATGAGGGAAGGTTGTTGATACATAAAGTTCTATATACAACAAGAAATTTCTGATCACTTCACATACTTTTTTCCTTTTTCAAAACACTCTACCTAGAGACAAATCTAGTGAGCATTTATGGGTCTTTCACTCAGTGTGTGGCGTGCACTCCATTTTGCATTTCCTTCCTGCTGCCTGCTGGATTCCTTTCTATTTGGCTGCCGTCCTCAGTTAGCAGAGGAGAGCAGTAGTCCGGATCCTTTCTTTTCATAACACTTCAGCTTCTCAAGTTCACTTTTATGCAAATTACCATGTGATAAATCTACTAATTAGTAACACTGAATGAGCAGCGTTAGACTCTGCCAGGGCTGCTCTTTGTCACCGATTCCCTTCATAACTTTTATGGACATAATTTCTTGATGCAGCCAAGGGGTGGAGGTTGTCCAGATGGTGGTCTTGGGATCACATCCTTGCTTTTTGCAGATAATGAAGTCCTGTTGGCTTCATCAAGTGGTGTCCTGTAACTCCCATTGGGGCCTTTTGCAGCTGAGTACAAAACATCTGGGATGAGAATTAGCACATCCAGGTGATGCCATGGTTCTCAGCTGGAAAAGACTCCAGGTTGGGGATGAATTTCCATCATCTTGGTTTCTTGTTCATAAGTGAGAGCAGAGCAGGAGGGGTGAGTAACAGATGGATTGGTGCCTCATCTATAGTGAAGTGAAGATTTTAATGGTGTGTTGTGGTGAAGAGAGAGCAGATCATGAAGGTGAAGTTATCAATTTACTGGTCAGCCCACATTTGTACCCTCACCTATGGCCACGAGCATTGGGTAGTGACGAAAAGGATAAGATCGTGGATACGAGTGGTGGAAATGAGCTTTCTTTGAATGGTGTCTATGATCATCCTTGGAGATAGGGTAAGGAGCATTTGGGAGTGGAACTCAGTAGAGCAGCTGCACCTCTGCTTTGAAAGAAGCCAACTGAGGTGGCTCAGGCATCTGTCTAGGATGCCTCCTTGGGGAGGTTTCTGTGGCATGTCCAAGTATGAGGAACAGGATACATGGGCAGGGGTATGCCTCTCTGCTGGCTTGGAAATGCCTCTGTATTTCCAGGAAGAGCTGGAGGTGGTGGCTGGGAGATCTGCGTAGCTCTGCTTAGAGTGCTATCCCCATGACCTGGACCTGGATAAGTGGCAGAAAATGGATGGGTGGATGGAAAAGAGCCAGGAGCTTTTTTCAGAATAGACCCGAAATGGGCCAAAATGGGTTAAGGTGACTGCAGCTCCTGCTTTTTGCAAGGACAGAAGAACTTGTGTGTAAGGCCCTCTAAAATGTGTTTGATAGTTAATAAATTAGTCGTGATCTAATGTTCTTTATGTAAGTTTGATGTAGAATTAAGTTTCTAACCTCTCGTAATCAAAATGCTTAAGGCTGCAAATAAAACGATAAAGAAATAAACTGAAACAAAAACAAAGCTGTAACTGTATAACCTGTAACTAAAATAACATTGACTGAACAATCTACAACTTTTACTTTTGTTTTGCTGATATTATTTGGGAGCTTAATGGCTCAGACAGAGGACAGAAGTACAGTGACATTTGGGCAAAGTTAGAAACTTCTTGCCGTGTCTCCAGAGTAGGAGACCAGTAGGAGCCTGCAGGGATGAGTACGGTGACAGTGACACTTTCTGACACTAGTGAGAGGTGCAAGAGGCAATGTGTGAGGGGTGCCACTGTCAACACACCCCGAGGCTTCAGTACTCCCACTGAAGCATGACTCTGATAGACACGTGGCTAATAGCTGTCTCTTATCACTTAGATTCAGAAAGGGATGAGGAATCATTGCCAATTAGAGCCCTGGCATCAGCAGTGCTATTATTACATACACTAACAGCACAGCACAGTACGATTACATGTATGAACTCATGTGCACACACATGTACACACCTGGTGCAACATTAGCTATTTCTCATTGTTTATGCAGTTGGTACAGCCTATCTAATGGGCACCAGAGGCAGTAGGAGCCTCCTGACTGATCCCCTGCTAATAAGCGGCAGAAAACAGGGCTGCTCCAGGGAGGCAAGAATAATGTGAAGTCCCTGCATCCTTTATGCCTATGGGAAAGCTGAAGAGCTCAGTTTTAAAAGAGACACCAGAATTTAATTTCTGTATTCATATGACTGCAATGCAGTAAGCAGAGATTCAAGAGGAAATCTGTTAACTCGTCCTTTCCTCAGTTGAAGTGTTGCTTTCCTAAATTGGTTTCTTTCTTAAAAATACAAGTTTCCAAAGTAGCCCCTATTCTTCTATGACAGTACAAGGTACATGACAGTACAACTAATGTTACACTGTACAGTTACTCTGTCTTGCTTACTTAACGCTTAGGTAGGTAGTAAAAGCAGAAAAATGTCACCTGCATCTGATGTACAAATACTTACTACGTCACTAGATGATTATTAGTCATGTAATCATGTAAAAGCAGGATTTTATCGTGGTAGTTTAATGGATTGATTTTATTTTTGGTTGGAAAATTTTCTGGAAATAGTAAAGTTCAGAGAACTTTTATATATATTTGTGAGAAAAATCGTGTAACTAGTTATTACAGCTGCAAGATAAATGAAGTCTATGAACAGGAACTCAGAGGAGTTGCGTAAACTGCTGTAAACAACAGGAGACATGAGAGCAGGACTATAAATAGATGCAGACTGATTACAAATGAGGAACAGGGGGAGAGAAACACAGGTGACGACAATCAGGGAATCAGGAAAGACGAAAAACAAAATTAAACACAATGCACATGACACAGAGGCCTATCAAAGTAAAACAGGAAATGCACAGTGCACAAAACGTTAAACAGAGACTCAAAAGACAACTTTGCAGGGAAAAGACGGGGGCAATAACTAAATTACAAGAAACGTGGGAGACTAAACTCAAATAACTTCTGGAGCACAACCCAAGAACCAAATTTATAACAAGAGATCAAGAAACAGAACTGAGTCTATAAATAATAAAAAAGTTAGAATAAAGAACAAACTGAACATCCTAAAAACAACGAGATCCCACAAAACCCACAGACAATGACAGTTAAATACAACAACTGAAACTAAGTGCCCCGTATTCCAGCCTGCCTTCTCCACAAGGCCCCCAACCTGACGATCCAGAGTACCAAGAGTTCATTCAAGGGTCTTCTGCTTGATTATGACCAGATGGATCTTTTGCAGCATGAATACCCCTGCACTTCTCTGAAAAAGAGTCCCTAAACAAATGGAACAGAGTGTACGCAGGTGAAAATCTATACCCTCAGACTCCCAACGCTGTAAGAGCCTAGTATTGACAAATGTATTTTCATGAATTATGTCCTTATTTTGTTCGAAGGCTGCTTAGTAGAAGTGTCCAGTGTGTTGGCTGATGAATGAAGGAGATTTTTTTGTGTTATAAATTTACAATATTGGTGGCAACTTAATAAATTAGCTCTGAGGGAGAAAAGAAATTACAAAATATGCCAAAGAAAAGTCAGGACTCAGAACAAAAGAGGACAGAAAGAAGAGTTTAAAAAGAAGGACATATTTGACCGAGATCGGATTTCAGAAATAATAATAAACGCAAGGAAAAAACAGTGGGTTCAGGATAATTTAAAAAAAAAAAATCTTGAATGTCAAAAGAGTAATGAAACTAGAAGTTGAAGGTCTAAATGGCTAGTTGCAGTTAAGTAGTGACTAATCTTCACTTTAATTACTTCTAACTAAAATGCTCTGGCAGTGTTCTCTCACAGACACAAGTCACCTTGTATATTCTATCCCTTTATATATATTTTTACCATCCACTATTCCTGCTTGACTCCAGGCCACTTCCTGCAATGATAAATTAACCTTGGTGCATGATGTCAGATGATAATCCTCCCCTTGCTGGTTACCTGCCGCTGTCATGCACATGAGTCACGAACAGGCTGTGACTGATAAAAGCTTACTTACTGCTATCAGATGTTGCAGAGAGGCAAAAAAATCCTTAAATGTTCAAAGCTGGTTGGCTATTTGATCTCACTTCCTTACTTTAAAAAAAAAACTGGGCAAAGCTCCAGCTGCTCACCTCAGTTTCTCAATTTTGTGTTGTGTGAGGACTTAATCCAGTGGTAGAGAGTCAGGAGACAAGTTCAACTACTGTTTCAGTTTTGGTAACCAGGTGCAAGCCCACAGGGTTTTATTCAGGAGTAAATGGACAGCATCCACTTAAAGATACTAAACAAAGATGACCTTGTTTTTACCCCCAGACAGCTTTATGGATGATTGCACTGTAACCCGCTGGTTCTTGCCGATAGCAATGATTCAAATTAAAGTCTCAATTGTGTATTTGTCTTCATTTCAACTCCCACAGCAAATGATGGTTATCAAGTAGAGCAGGTGAATGTGACCAGAGTCACTGCCACTGACTGTAAGGTCAAACACTAATATAAGGGTAGAAAAAAATGAGTTTTACTAGTGTTTAGCAGTGGTGGAGAGTACCTACATACTTTTATTTATGTACTTCAGTAAAATTTAACATATTAGTAATTGAATTTAGTAATTTAATGTAATTTCATACTTTAGTATATTATACAACTTCATACTTTAGTATAGTATAATATCACTGAGTATAAAACCACTGAGAAGTCAAGGAGGCTTGCAAACAGTCCTATACAGAACAACAGCCCTACTTCCTGTGGGTACTTACCTAGTGTAAAACAATATTATGTCATAAATAGACCTAATGACAGAAGGGAGAGGGGCACATGCATTGCATGGCACTCATTTCATGAACATTACAATCCGAGTCTTGTAGCATTCATTGTGAAAATGGAAAGGTGCCCCAAAACAAAAAAAAATGTGACCTTGACCTCGATCTCAGTTTGGGTGAAGATCCATTAGGTGATCACTGTGTGCAAGTTTAACCAAAGTCTAACCAATACTCTAGGAGGAGTAGCAATTTTTGTGAGTTCTGGAAAGGGACAGATGGACAGATGATGCATGCCTTGCCATGGCATTAGCTCAGCAGTCCTGTGGCAGGGTGGGATAAAAATGTCACACCAAAGATACAGAAGTTTCGAGGATGGAATGACTTCACTTGACTTAATGAGTTGATTCACAAGTTTTGAGATATTTATTGGGCTTTTATTATTTATTTCCCCTTGCCTTTGTAGCTAAATTTGCATTATGCAAATTGCATGTTACTTATCCTGTATGTACACCAGGAATGTAGTATGGCTTTTATCCAATGCATTCCAGTCAACCATCAATAGAGCAGTAGCATTTAAAGTCATCTGCATTATAGAAGAAGTCAGGGCATGTTACTGTGAGTGCAGACATTGTGTCTGAGAGATTCTTTATTTAAATAGATTTTCGTTTTCTCTGCCAGATTGAGTGTTCCAGTATATCGGAGTACTCTGAGAGGATCATCAAGTCCAACCACCTTGACAGTGGTAAGAGCTACAGCTGTTCCTTGTCTCACAATTCTGATGACACATGCACTTCATCCTCAGTGAAGGGAGCAGTAAAGTAGGTTATAGCCATGATAGTGAATTAAGATAAATGCAGGAGAAGTGGCAGACAAGATGCAGAAGGAGAATGAGAGGTGTGTTTAGCTGTCCAGGATGCTTGTTAATTTGTGAAGATGGTCAGATTAATACCCCAGCATAATTTTCCCAGTGTGGGATTAATAAAGTCTTATCTTGTCTTACAAATCTCAGTTGCATTCAGAAAACTGCATGGTTAAAAAAATAAAGTGCAAACCTAAGACCTAAGTGCTGGGATTTACCATTTAATCTGTAATGTGATTTATTGCATTTAATCAGACTTAATGTGTAAAATTTAATATCAGTTATATCAAATACTACCAATAGACTAGGTCATTTATTGTATGATTTCCTTGCTACTTTTATGTACAATAATAATAATTATTAAAACTGTCTATACTGTTCCCATGATCATACATGCTATGCAAAAAGAAGCCACTGTCAATGTACATTTAATGACATTTATGTTTTTGTTGTTTGTTTGTTTTTGCCAAAAGGTGTTTTTATGCATGAAACCAGTGCAGTCACAAACAGAAACCCCCATCCACTCATCCCACCTGCCACAGATAAAATTACTAGTTTATACACATTATTTAGACCAACAAAATCACTATTAATAAGTCAAGAAATGTCTCGTACATACATACACCACATACAGCCTATGGTGCACACTGAGCAAACTGTTGTCCTCATAGAGTTTCTGAGTGATATAATTAAACTTTATTTGAGAACCTGGTTGCAGGTAGGCTTTTGGGTGTGTCTGGTTTTTTAGTTGACAGTTTCTTCAGCATTCTTTCCCAGAACAGCATTCAGGGCTGACTAACTAGGCCAGGGGCCTCGAACCTGAACCAAGCCACTTGTGGCTCTTTTGTCCATGTCTAGCTGCCCCATGTGGCTCTTACAAAAAACTGGATGAATATTAAGATTATTTTTAAAATTTTGCTGAACCTCAATTGCCATGACTAGCATGGATATACACACATAAATGGCTATTCCTGATTCCCACAAGTCCCCCAGGCTAATACAAAATGAAACAAAACAAACAAAAAAAATCATACACTAAAACTGAGAATTTAACATGTTCAAATTTGTTTGCGTTCACTGGCAATGCCGTTGTCTTACTGGTATGCTTGATCTGCTGCTGGTCTTAAGTTAAAGAAATATACTTTCCTATTTTTTATTTACTCTTACTGTAGTTAAAGTGATTATGCAGCTTTTTAATTTAATTTATTATTAAAGTGGGCTCCTTTTAATTTGGTTCATTTGCATAAATAGGTAGGACTCAAAGTGGCTTGCAGAGGTTTAGAGGCTCGTTTATACTTATTAGACTGTCCCAACTTATGCATTTCCCAAACTTGGGAAATGTCTTTTCTACAGCAGGTAAAAAAAATAAAGTTAAACAGAACAAACATATTGTATAGGCATATAGGCTTAAAAATAGCTCTTTTGATAATAAAGATTGCTGACCCCAGAAATAGTCCAAAAAAGTGCTGTTGTATAGAAAAAGCAAGGTGAGCAATTTAGCCAAGAAACCACCATGTATTAAACTGCAGATACTACAGTCCCTTTGATCCAGCATTAACAAGCCAACAGTGTGTTTACAGAAACCACCCAGCATGTTTTTGAGCCTACATTCCTTCATCGTACTGCTCTGAATTGGCTCATTTGTATTCATTTGGAGAAACATGCCTCTGTCTTATGTAACTTCAAAGTGTATGTTATTATCATAAGCACCTGCTGTGCATCAAATTTCCTGCCAAGCCACTGACTCTGTATTGACCAGATAATAGCTCCATAAACCACGCTCTCAGCAACTTATCTATATATAAACCTATGAATAATAAGTATGCTGAAGTAACTAAAAAAAGAGTTGGCAGTGAATTTGCTCAGAGTTTTGGAAAGCAAATGAGCAATCAGCAGTTAGAGTAACAGGGTTCACATGACTTTGAGACAAACACGTGTGTAATCAGGAAAAATCTTCATTCACTTTTTGGCAAAGCTGAACAAACAAAGCTGAAGTAAGCTAATCTTAGGCAGGGTGAAGATCCACTCCTCAACTTCAGTCCCCAGCTGGTTTGCTTTTCATAAGAACACAATGGCTACTGTGTTAGCCTCAGACTTTCATTTCTTTGTTAGTGTCATTCTTTCCGTGGTTATTTATTGTTGAGTTCGCATAGCAGTAACCTGCAATAATGACCTGCAGTACCCTTTTTGTTTTCAGTGGTTGAATTCTTCTTTCACACATCACAAATAATACTAAAAATTTGTCTTATAAGCTTGCTTTTCAACATGTCTATACTTATTCATACTTTTTTAGGAATTATCATTCATACATTTTATTTTTTATGGGCTTTTATTTCAATTCTATTATATTGTGGCTTAAAAAAATGTGTTGCGTGTTTCAGTTATCACCATTTTCAAAGGCAAGGTAGAGGAGGTAGAGCTTCCTGTTGAAAAGGTTGACATCATCATATCAGAATGGATGGGCTACTGTCTCTTCTATGAATCCATGCTCAACACCGTCATCTTTGCACGGGACAAGTGGCTGGTATGATGTGTGGACTGTGTGTGTTAATGTATCCTGCAATAACGTAAGTGACCAAGTTGCCTGATACTGTTAAGATGTAGAGCATGGAGCAGACAAAAATTAAAAAAAGACAAGACATTTATTGCCCAATGAAAAGTTCAGGAAATCAAAAACCAGAAGGCAGAGGCCCGACTACACATGGGGAGCTTGGAAAATACAAGGAACACAGAGAATACCGGCAGCACAACAGGGAGTATTAACAAACGATCTGATGATGACAAATGGGGAGATTATTTATACACATTGGGTAGATTAGGGACTGACCAACAGGATTGTTACGACAAAACAATGAGGGAGTCAGGGGAAGACAGACAGGAAACAAAACTGACACCTGACACAACAAAACGACCCTCAAAATAAAAAAAGACACGAATAATAATGCTAAACGAGACGAGGAGACAAAAGGGGCTGAGGCATAACGATAGTATGAGACAGAAGGAGACACTGCAGAAATGCTGGAGAGGCTACTTCTGCTGAATAACAATACCCAGATCATCAATGATGTAGTACCGCATCTGGCTCACAATCTATTGCAATTCATAGGTTACTGTAATGTGTTAAGTATAAAAGGAAAGTGGTGAGTTTTAATGTCACTGTTTGGCTCTATTGCACAAACTAATGAGGATTAAAATACATTGAGAAGTCAAGGAGGCTCCCAAACAGTCATAAACAGGACAACAACCCTAGTTCTTGAGAGCCTTAACCTAGCTTAAGACATTATTATGCCATAAATAAACTAATGACAGCATTTATGCATACAGGGGCACACATAAGCACTCATATCACGAGCATTACAGTCAAGACTAATACTCTCAGGAGTAGTGATTCTTGTGAAAATGCAAACGTGCTCATAAAAGGACAAATGTGACCTTGGCCTAAACCTTGAGCAGACCTTTCAGCATTCATAGTTCCTTCCAAAACACGCAAGCTGCCCATATCGTATGCACTTATGCACCCCCATACCATCAGAGATGCTGGCCTTTGAACTGAACGCTGATAACACGCCGGAAGGTCTCCCTCCTCTTTAGCTTGGAGGACGCAGCATCCGTGATTACCAACAAGAATGTCAAATTTGGACTCGTCTGACCAGAGAACACTTTCCCACTTTGAAACAGTCCATTTCAAATGAGTCTTGGCCCACAGGACACGACGGCGCTTCTGGACCATGTTTGAATATGGCTTCCTTTTTGCATGATAGAGCTTTAGTTGGCATCTGCAGATGGCACGGCGGATCGTGTTAACCAGCAGTGGTTTCTGGAAATATTCCAGACTGACAGATCGTGTCAGTGACACAATCATGCCGATGAATGATGCAGTGTCGTCTGAGGGCCCAAAGGCCACGGACATCCAATAAGGGTCTTCGGCCTTGTCCCTTATGCACAGAGACATCTCCAGTTTCTCTGAATCTTTTGATGATGTTATGCACTGTAGATGATGAGAGTTGCAAAGCCTTTGCAATTTGACGTTGAGGAACATTGTTTTTGAAATATTCCACAATCTTTTTACGCACTCTTTCACAGATTGGAGGGCCTCTGCCCATCTTTCCTTCTGAGAGACTCTGCCTCTCTAAGACATTCCTTTTATAGTTAATCATGTTACAGACCTGATATCAATTGACTTAATTACTTGCTAGATGTTCTCCTAGCTGAATCTTTTTCTAACTTTCTTGCTTTTTCAGCCATTTCTTGCCCCCGTGCCAACTTTTTTGGGACCTGTAGCAGGCATCAAATTTGAAATGAGCTCATTTAGTGGATGAAGGTGTACAATTTCCCAGTTTGAACATTTGTTCTACGTTCTGTTGTGAATAAATAAAATAGTTTAATAAAATAGTTTTTATTTTGTTCAAATTTAAAGAATGTCCCAACTTTTCTGGAATTCAGGTTGTAGATAGATAGATAGATAGATAGATAATTTTACAGATCAAGAAATGGCTTACAGCTGAAGATATGTTATCTGCACATATCTAATTAGGATTTTAACAAAAAAAGCATATTTAAAATATATTATGTACCTTATATATGGACACTTAATCTTGTTTCTTTATCTTTTGCAGGCTTAATTACATTTTATTAACTTCATCTTACATTCTGTAAGTGGAAAAATAGCATCCAAATTATATATACAGTAGCTTGTGGTGTATTTGTATTGAGGCCACATCATGGTCATAACTGACTGGAAATTGTTTTGAGAATGGCTCACTAATTACAGTTAGGCCCTAACTTCATGAGCAATGATTCAACTTTTGTCATTTTGTCACCACCACAGTGGATTTTAAATCAAACTGTCAAAATGTGATCAAAGTGCAGACTTTCAGCTTTAAATCAAGGGGGCTAACAAAAGTATTGCATTAACTATTTAGGAATTACAGCCATTTAGTCCCTCATTTTCAGAGACTCAACAGTAATTGGATAACAGTCAGGACTTTAAAGGATTGTTTTTAATATCTGGATGAAAATATTTGGAGTTGCCAAAAGTCTAGCACCCATGGACATCCCCAAATGCTGCATTTCTTCCCTTGAGATGCTCTGTCAGGCCTTTACTGCAGCTACCTTCAGTTGCTGCTTGCTTGTGGGTCTCTGCCTTCAGTTTTATCTTTAGTAACTGAAAAGCTGCTTTACTGAGCTGAGATCAGGTGACTGACTCGGCCATTCAAGAATATCCCATTTCTTTGCCTTGAGAAAGCTTGGGTTGCTTTTGCAGCATCATTTGAATCATTATCCATTTGCACTGTTAAGTGTCATGCAATCAGTTTTGCAGCAGTTGGTTGAATCTGAGCAGAGAGTGTATCCCTGTACACTTCAGAATTCATCCTGCTACTTCAGTCAGCAGTCACATCATCAATAAACACTTGTGACCTGGCTCCACTGGTAGTCATACATGCCCATACCATAGCATTGCCTCTACCATGTTTGTCAGATCATGGTGTATGCTTCAGATTATTTCCTTCTTTATACATTTCTCTTACCATCATTCTGGTTCAAATTAATATTGATTTCGTCTGTCCAAAGAATTTTTGTGAACTGGTTTTTCTTAACCAAGGAAAGAATTCTGTTAGTGTCCACTTTAGATGTCTCTGGTGGTCTTCCGAGCCTTTTGGTGTTGCTAAGCTAGCCGGTGCATTCCTCCTATTGAAGAATGTAGCAAATTGTTGATCTGGTCACTTCTAAAGTTTTTGCTAACCTTGTGATGGTTTATTTTGGTTTTTCAGCCGAACAATGGCCTCCTTCAGTTGTGTCAACATCTCTTTGGAACTCATATTAAGAATCCCAGTAAACAGCACAATGCAAATGGAAGTTCAACACTTTGAATGAACTCCATAAAACTGCTTGTCAGGTAATTGTCTCATTACTTTTGAAACTCTGAAAATAAGGGACAATGTATAACAGCTAAAAGTCTGAACTGTGGTGCTGTACAATGGCAAAATTATAAATGCTGCTTCACTGTCCAAATACTAATAGAATTAACTGCATCCACTGAACACCTTACTGTCTAGTGTTTCTATAGAACAAATGAGTTCACAATTAGGACTTACACAACACAGTTCAAAAGGATGTTTCCATGAGTTAACTCTAAGAAGTGAGCAGAAACTTCTGTAGAACTTGCAGCCCAATAAATCGGTCTTGACACAGACATGGCACTCTGTTCAAATAATCCCTAACAAGTACCAGAATTCTTCACACAAAGTCTATTCATGGGAACATCTGCAACAGCTCCAGGATGTGGGCTCCAAAAAGGCACTATAGTTAGATTTATTTCATGGCAGCCGGAATGGCAGCTAAGTGGCTTGGGTTTGAGACACCGAGATGTGACAGCTCCCATTTCACCTCACACTTTGACAGACATAAAACATATCAAATATTCAGCTTTAGCTGGGCTTAGAATTTATTGTACATAGTTGGCCAAAAATTATATTGTTTGCAATATATGCTTTGAGTATAATACACTAAGTCCAAACCCCATAAGGCTAAAAGATCAAACCATGTAAGTGTTGTGTTTTTAAAATTGCTTTAACTGAAATAAACAAGCCAGTCATGGAGTACAAAACCCTCACTGCAGCAGGACAATTCTCTTTTTATTAAATGCATGTAGACATTTCATTCTAAGAATGTTTTGCCTTTTCAACCCTTGAGTTTTATAGCCAACAAAATGTACTCAACACAGCTTCAAAGGATGACTGACATAATTATAGCAGCAAAAAGGACAAAAATTCAAATTCTAACAGTGTTGTTGGTTGCATTAATAGCCTCAGTAACACTTTCTGCATTTATTACAAAAATATGGGGGTCAGTGATTGCTCTTACCAGTTGTTGTATGGTTGGTTCGAGTGAATATGAAGCGTAAAATGTTGGTTCAGTTTAATTTAGAAAGCTTATTTAAAAACTCTAAATCTCTCTCCTCGTAACCCAACATTGTTGACTGATAATGATGCATCTTATATACCTCGTTTAGTGCCAAACCACTCAAAGCTGTCAAACCAAGGAAACTCTCTGAACCACTGAAATAGACTGAAACGCTCTGAGCCAATAAAATGCTTCAAAACATTTTTAACCAATAAAGCACGAAGTGAAGCATGATGACGTTTGAAAGTTCAGACATCATCAGTGATGTGACAGTGGTGTTTTGACACAAAATCGCTCCACTTCAGGAAGAGTGACAGAAGCTCCGAAGCCTCGCTATCACATGCCCATCACTAAAAGGTACATATCATCACCACACCAGCATAAGCAAACGCTTGTTTCTTTTATCTGAAAAAAAAATCAAATCTATTCACCTTAGTTTCACTACATATTTTTGACCTGGTCTTTCGCACCCCACCTGCAGTGGCTCCTTGCCCCACGGTTTGAGAAGTACTGGTCTAGATGTACAATTCCAATTCCAAAAAGGTTGAAATGCTGTGCTTTCCTGAACCCATGCAGTATTTCCATGACAGAATCATGCCTGTTTGCAATGCAGTGCTGCCTGAGGGCCCCAAGATCACAAGCATATAATACTGGTTTTAAGTTGTGTCACTTGTGCACAGAGATGTTTCCAGATTCTCTGAATCTTTTGATGATATTATGTACTCTAGATGATGGAATATTTAAGTCTTTATAAGTTCACGTTGAAGAACATGAGTCTAAAACTGCTCCACAATTTGTAAATGCAGTTTCTGGCAGATTTTTGAACCTCTGCCGATCTTTACTTCTGAGAGACTCCGCCTCTCTGAGGTGCTCTTTTAATACCCAATCACATTACTGGCCTGTTTCCCAATTACATTAATTAGTTGCAGCATGTTCCTCCAGCTGTTTTTACAGCCTTTTTTGGCCCTTGTCCCAGTTTTTCTGTGATGTGTTGCTGCCATCAAGTACAAGATGAGCTAGAAATGTTAAGAAATTGAAAATGTCTCACTTTCAACATTTGATATGTTCTGTATGTGTTTTGTGATTAAAATATTAGTTTACTTCATTGGTTTTATTCTATTTTGGCTTATTCACCACTTTATAATACAACCTTTGTTTTTCTGCTTGAGTTAAATACCAGAAAACATGTTTTCTACTAATGAGAATGAGATGAAAACACCAAAAAAAGATAAACAAGTAATACCTGACAAGAAAAAAAAAGCTTTGATATTTCTGAAATACTGGATACCCATACTGTAGGTAGTACTTGTTCAAACAAGTGGATCAAAATGGTATTTAACAATACCATTTTAACAATTTTGATCTTAATGTGTAATTAAAACTGACAATTTTTAAAAAATAAAAATGATATTATGATTTTATAAATGATATACACATATATCAATTTTACAATGTCAGTGTCTTTTACTATAAGAATTACAGTTAAAGAAAGAATTGAATTTTCATGTTCTGAGGAAGGACTGATGTAAAAGTGTCAATAAGCTGGATATATCACCAAAATTAGTGCATTAATTTGGGATCTGTCACCCATTTTGGATATCAATCAATTGCTTTCAGAGATGTCACATGTATCATTATAGCCAAATAATTCTGAATAAGTATTACTGTGCTACAATGATATTTTGATATCTAAAATTCAGTTCTGAATGGTTAAAATAGGACTTTGGAGGTATATTAAATGAAACAATTAAAAGGCCTTGCCGTAAGAAACAAGTATAATTTTATTTTTGCTGTTGAGTTCCATTTAAGAATATGTAATAAATATGTAGTTTGTGGCATGAGCAACTTGCAGTGGAGATGAGAGATAAGAACTTCATAACCAGGGTTGCATAATTTAATTCTAGTAAAATTATGGAATCCTAGTTTTGAATTAAATATTATGCAACATACTTAGCCATCTGTTTCCAGTCCAATCCAAACCAGTGACCTAAATCTGATGAGTATATGCCTGCCTTCATCTGCCAGCCTTAAAGCTCCATTGTAACACTGTGTGGAATTGGCATATTGGCTCACTAGGGATTTGTCATGGTCTGTGTTTTTTTTTTATTGTTTTTTGAGCCCTGAGTCCTTTTGCATCCTTAGTTTCTCATGCATTTGCTTCTTCTGTTTCTATTTTCCTTGCAGCCATGCCTTGTTGTTTTCCTGTTTTGCTTCTCTGTTGGTTTTGCCCTCGCTGTGCCCCTTTTTGATTGCCTTTCAGTTTCTTGTACTTTCCCTGCCTTGGTTTTGTCTGCTGTCAAGTTACTGTCGTGTCATGTTCTGCCTTGTTTTCTGTTCTTGTTTTATTTTGAAACCTGTTTTGTCTCGTGCTTTGTGTTGAGTTTTACTTCCTGCTCTTGATTGTTGCCACCTGTGTTCCTCCCCCTCCTGTTCCTCGTTTGCTCGTCAGTCTCAGTGTATTTATACTCCGTGTGTCTTTAGTCCTGTGTCGTGTCCCCGTCACCGTTATGTGGATTCTGCGTGTGAGAGAGGAGTTTGCTCCAGTTGTCTTCCTGTGTGGATTTTCTGTCTTGGACTTTGTAACACCCCCCTTTGGTGAGTGGCTAATAA
>VUQH01043750.1:0-12155 GCA_015106775.1 Etroplus canarensis | reverse complement strand
CATGTTTGTGGGCGTGTGTGTGTGTGTGTGTGTGTGTGTGTGTGTGTGTGTGTGTGTGTGTGTGTGTGTGTTTAGGGGGATCTGGTATTCTGCTGGGACAGATGGAGGAAACAGATCTATCTGAAACACAAGTACACACACACACACTCTCTCTCTCTTTAAAACACACACACAGAGTCCTGGCTGGTCTCCATGGCAACAGGACACCTGGTAATAGAACTGGTGGCAGCGTACTCACACGTTTGATTTCACCGCTGACATCATTTTAATCATTTTCTGAAGCTCTGCCGTCAGTGTTGTTGGTGTTGGCGTTTACTGAGATAACAACAAACACTGCGTGTAAATACACCCAGTCCACTACACCACTGCCTACTGTAAACACATACAAACAATAAACAAACAGCCCGAGCTCCAACAGTCTGCAGGTCTCTTTCACAGCTCATCTCTTGCTGTCTTTTAGCTTGACGTCTTGAAAAAGGAGTGGGAGAACCCGATGCACAACTGTGCAAGAAGACAAATATCTGAAAGACAAAGACGCCTCACAGGTTGTCAACTGGCAGCTGCACCAAACAGTACCCGTCACACACCACTGTCAGCACCAACAGTGAAGAGACGACTTCAGGTTCCTGGGCTTCATGGCAGAATTGCCAAGGAAAAGTAATATCTCAGACTGGTCAATAAAAAGAAAAGACTGAGACGGGCAAAAGAGCAGAAAGACTTCAGTAAGGTGTTGGGGGCAGATGAGTCTAAGCTTGAGGTCTTCAGATCAAACAAAAGAACAGAATAAATGAAAAACAAGATGCAAGAACAGTGCTTAATACCATCAGTCAAGCATGGTGGGGGCAGTGTAAAGGCAGGAAAGCTATCATAAGATTTTGCAACGCCATGCCATACCCTGTGGACAGCATTTGATTGGGACTGATTTCATCCTACAACAGGATAATGACCAAAAAAACACACCTCCAAAATGTGTCAGCCATATTTAAATAATAAGCAGTCGGCCAGAATTCTGACTGTAATGGAGTGGCCAGCAGTCTCCGGATCTGAACGCTATTGAGCTGCTGTGGGAGCAACTTAACCGTATGTTACGGAGGTAGACTCCATCAAGCCAGTCCATCTTGTGGCAGACGCTCCAGGAAGCAGGGGGTGAAATCTCATCAGATTACCTTGAAAAACTGACAGCTAGAATGCCTAAGATCTGCCAGGCTGTAACTGCTGCAAAACATTTTTTTTCCCTTTTTTTGATGGAGGCAAAGTGTGAAGAACACATTCATCATTTCCATTAAAATCATTATTTCTAACTCTGGCAATGTCAGCACGTCCTGTTCATTTCCTATATGGATTATGATTCTAAGCGATCCCAATAGTGTGTGTGTAAAAATCAATGAAGAATAACTGAAACATTTAAATGGAAAAAAAAAAACATGAAAAATATTATTAAAAGATTTATTCATACAGTGTGTGCAAAGCCTTAATGGACTGATAGCACTTTATTCACCCCAGGCTGGAAAATTCTCATAACTAAAATATATGGCAAGTCCCTAGATGGATGGATGGATGGATGGATGGATGGATGGATGGCTATAGATATGAATTAAAAATCATTAAAACATAAACAAACAATTATATTTGACAGACAGAAATTATCCAAAAAAAACAAAAAATGAAATATCCACATACCTGATGCAGGTTTGCTTTACTGTTGTCCTTCATTCTATGCAACAGCCTTCACTTAAATGTGTTTAAAATCATGTTACCTTGTGAAATCTGTGTGTTTATAGTGAATATACAACATTAATGTGGGGACAGTAACATGTGCTGTCCAGTAAAACACCTGTTCACTCTTTGATAAAAGATAAAAGGTTGCTGACACCCTTAAGACACCCAAGCTTCCCTTTGTTCCCTTGAGCTAACTCCCTTGTTCCCCATTAAGTACCAGCAGGAAGCAGTAAGTATTTAATTGGTACCTGATTCAGTGAATTACCCTGTAATCCACAGGCTGGATTATAAAGTGTTGCCAAAGTTAATCCTGGACTAGAGGATCACATGGACCCCTCATGCAGGCAACTTTGGCCCTCATCAGTTTTCCCCTGTACCCCCCACCCCCCCGATGATGTGGTCCAGACCTGCCCAGCTCTGAGCTCAGGGTGTAGAACTCCTCCACCGTCCCGTCCCGCCGTGACCCGTCCACCCAGAACTCCACCGGCTCCGAACCAGGCCGGGACGTCGGCATGATGAAACCAGTACCAAGAGGACCGGGGACCGAGTCTGAGATCGCAACAGTGCCGAGACCGGTTCAGACCGGGCCAGATGTGACCCGATCGGAACCAGGAGCAGAGTAATCCAGATCAGATCTCAGCTTTAAATCCAGCTCTGTAAAACCCGGATTAGAGCCACAGAGGGGGGATGATTCATGATCCTGATGGGCTTTAATCCAGACCAGGAGGAGGAGGAGGAGGAGGGGGATCCGCCTGCTCCCTCAAACTCTATCAGGACCGTTTATCAGAGGAAAAGACCACAGGACACAAACTAAAGAGGACACAGAGACCACCAAACCCCCGGTGATCAGCACGGCTCTTTAATCCACACTGCAGCTGGAACCGGGATCCAGGTCCAGATGTGTCGCAGCTTCCATCGGGCCTTAAAAAACCCTCTCAGACGTCGGATCAGCTCAGTCCATCAGCATCCTCCCGGGTTTTGGTCTTAGTATTTTACCGTCCGTCCCTCCGGAGCGCGGCAGCCTCCTGCCGGAGATCCAGCTCGCAGAGCCGCCGCAGCAACGCCGAAGCGCCGGTGAGTGTCGGACTGCGAGCGCCGGGGTTTGTATCGGCGGAGGACGTCCGCCTTCGATGCTCTCGGGGGTTTGATCCCCGTGTTAGGGCTGCTCCAGATGTCCGCTGGATCTGCGGAGGGAGATGCTGCTGTAATCTCACGACCCCGCCCCTCTGTCACCCCGCCGGCCAATCACAGCGCTGCGCTGGAGCCGAGCCGCGCTCCTATTGGACCGCCGGCCTGTCAATCACTGAAGCTTCTGCCAGCAGCCTAAATACAGAAATAACCTAAATACATAAATGTACATTAGCGTGACATGTGGAGGCTTTGATTCTGCGGGAATCGAACCCGCAACCCTCACACCGACGCATGTGCCTTGCTCCACCGAGTCACAACACTGAGAGAGGCTATTCGCTGCCATAAATGTTATTAATTTCTGATCAATTATTAATGAACAAACAGTGGCAAGACATGATCTGCTGCTTGACTCATGGAAGGTAATTCAGTGCTTGGATACAGGATTGTTATTGCAGTAAGCATAAAGATAAAATTTTACTCAACTCTCAGAAAACAAAATTTTATCCACAAAAGAGCACAGAAAGTGAGACATTTTAATGTTTCATGACAAATGCCAGCTCATCTTGAATTTGATGGCAGCAACATATCACAAAAAGTTGGAACAAGGACAACAAAAGGCTGGAAAAGTGAGCGGTATAAAAAAGAAACAGCTGGAGGACATGCTGCAAATAATGAAGTTAACTGGCAACAGTAATGTGATCGGGTATAAAAAGAGCACCTTAGGGAGGCAGAGTCTACCAGAAGTACAGCTGGTCAGGGGTTCAGCAATCTGTGACAAACTGTATTTACGAATTATGGAGCAATTTCTGAATAATAAGACTTTGAATATTCCATCATCTACAGTACAAAATTGCATCAAAACATTCAGAGACTCTGGAGACATTTCTGACACAGCTGAAAACCAGTATTGGATGCTGGTGATCTTCAGGGCCTCAGGCAGCTCTGCATTGCAAACAGACATGATTCTGTCATGGAAATGGGCTCAGGAACACTTCCACAAATCATTGGCTGTGAACACAGTTGGCCGTGTCATCCACAAATGCAGGTTAAAGCTCTATCATGCAAAGAAGAAGCCCTAAGTGAGCATGATCCAGAAATGCTGTTGTCTTCTTTGGACCAAATCTCACTTGAATTGAACTGAGTGGAAACCTGTTCTGCGGTCAGACAAATGGAAATTTGAAAGCCATTAGGAAATTATGGACGCCATGTTATCTAGACTAAGAGGCATAATTAGTGCTCAGTTCAAAAGCATGAAATTCTTAGTGCTCATGGTACTGGAGACTTGCACATCTAGAAAGGCACCATCAATGCTGAAAGGTAAATAGAGGTTTTAGAGCAACATATGCTCCCCTCCAGATGACGTCTTTTTCTGGAAAAGCCTTGCATATTTCAGCAAGATAATGCTAAACTGCATACTGCAGCTATTACAACAGCATGGCTTCATAGTATAAAATATGATAAAGAAGACTCACGACTGCTGAGCAACTGGAATCTTATATCAGACAAGAATGGGACAACATTCCTCTCCCAAAGATCCAGCAGCTGGTCTCCTCAGTTCCCAGATGTTTACAGACTGTTGCTAAAAGAAGACGGGATGCTACACAGGGGGAAACATGGCCCTATGCAAACTTTTTTGAGACATGTTGCTGCCAACAAATTCAAGGTGAGCTAGTATTTTTCAAAAAAATCATAAAATGTCTCACTTTAATATATTTTCCATGTTCCTTTGTGAATAGAATATTGTTTTAAGAGATTTGCAAATCACTGCATTTTTTTTTAGATTTTGTGCTGTGCCCCCAACTTTGGAACTGGGGCTGTATACTTAAACCATACACTCTAGAAAAACATCTTTGTAACTCATTACCAGAATAAGCATTTAGCATCTGCCTTGTATTTTCCCCAAGGGGTCACCACAACAAATGAATCTGCACTGCCAATTTGGCAGAGGTTTTTCATGCTGGATGCCCTTTGCTGAAGCAACCCTCCCATGTTGGGAGGGGCTTCTGTCCCCACATGGAATTAAACCATGTACCTTTTGCTTATAAGTTGTAGACCACTATACTGTGGCGATACTAGTCAGCATCATCTACCGCTGACTGAGTTCCTCACCTTGTCTCTAAGGATGAGTCCAGCAACCCTGCAGAGAAAGCTCACTTTGGCCTCTTGTAGTCGCGATCTCATTCTTTCGGTCATTACCCAAAGTTCATGACCATAGGTGAGGTAGATAGACCGGTAAATTGAAAGCTTTGCCTTAGAGCTCAGCTCTCTCTTCACCACGGCAGACCAGTACAACATCGCTGCAGATGCTGCCCCGATCCGTCTGTCAATCTCCCACTCCATCCTCCCCTCACTTGTAAATAGGACTCCAATATACTTGAACTCCTCCACTTGGGGCAGGACCTTGTTCCCAACGCAGAGAGGGCAATCCACCCTTTTCTGGCTGAGAACTATGTACTCAGACTTGGAGCTACTGATTCTCATCCCAGCTGCTGCACACTCAGTAACAAATCATCCCAGCAAGGTAGGTCATTGCTCGATCTGCAAACAGCAGAGACAAGATCCTGTGGCCTCCGAGCATTACCCCCTCCTTTCCCTGGCTGCGCCTAGAAATGCAAGAAATGGAAAACATCTGTGAATAAAGGAGTTGAAAAGGTTAAATGTCCTATCACTGACTGTCATTTCTCACATTTGGTAAAACAAATATAAAATCTACACATTAAGGTTACCATATTATTGTGAACTAACAACTTCTCAACATAAAACTGTGGATTATGTTCACCAAGTGACACAGCCAGCAGTGACCCCCTGCCGCCCGCCTTCATTGCATCGGGTGAGACTGGATTTATTATCTTTGTGTGCTCAGATAAAGAGCCTCAGACTGTGCAGGTAGGTAAACACCTGCTGAACGCAAACAGGATTAAAGGAAATCATTTGGACTCTGGAGTTTATTGCAGCTGCCATCAACCACAGAGATATTAACAGTACAAAAGATAATTACTTCAGCACGACTGCTGAAAACAACACAATATACAATATAGGGGCAAAAGTATTGTATCCTAAATCCATAAATTATAAATCCAGTTATGACAGCTTCCATTCTTCTGGGAAGGCTTTCTATAAGATTTTGGAGTGTGTCTGTGGGAATTTTTTCCCATTTGGGAGGTCAGACATGGATGTTGGATGAGAGGGCCTGGCTTGCAATATCTTTTGTTTTTCATATCAGACGTGTTCAGTGGGGTTGAGGTCTGGGCTCTGTGTGAGCCATTCAAGCACTAAATAATCTTAAATAGTCCACTGCAGAATAGTCAAAATATATAGAAAATATAAATATAAACAAAAAATATTTTTTATTTGTTTATTTTATGTTATGTTATGTTTATTTTTATTTAAATAAACATATAGCAACAATAACAATAAGTAGCTTAAATAAGTAAGGTCTTATAAGGCTTGTGTATGTTTTGTGGCTTTGTACGATTTTTTGGTTCTAGATTTGCTTAAAATGGTTCTTCTGACACTGTTTTTTGTGGGACAATGTGGAACGCATTAGCAATGCTTCAAAGTAGTCCAAAATTTTCATATCCAACTTAAACATAAAAGTAAAATAAAGATTGCAGGATACAGGGTTGGAATTTAACATGTAAAGACCAAACATTTTATATTTCCATGCAACTTTTCCAGCTTTCCCACTAATACAGTATGCTCACTAAGTAATACAGCAAGGATAAAAGGAAGCTTAAATTTGTTCTAATGGTCTCAGGCAACAGTTTTATATACTTCTGTATTATCTCTTCTTCTTCTTCTTCTTCTTCTTCTTCTTCTTCTTCTTCTTTCGGCTGCTCCCATTAGGGGTCGGCACAGCGGATTGTTGTTATGAATCCGCATATTTGATTTGGCAAAGTTTTTACACCGGATGCCCTTCCTGATGCAACCCGCCCCATTTACCCGGGCTTGGGACCGGCACTAGGAGTACACTGATTGTGGGCCCCTGTGGCTGGGTTTCTGTATTACCGCTTATATTTCACTGTTATTTCAGTTGCTGTTCTTACTGTAATCATCTCTGGCTTTCAGAAGAGATGCATCCATAGACTAGCACACTTTTTTAGCCATAGCTGCAATTTTAGAGATTTTTGGCCAGTTATGACAGACGTATATTGTGTTACTTCAAGTAACATTTTCCCTTGGATAAAACTGAAAATTAACTCAAGTAAAAGAGAAAAAGTCTACCATATCCCACTGCTTTGTTTTCTATGTGCTAGTTTCCATCACGTTTAGCAAAATCCACAAAGCCAGTGAACTTTTGGTGACTTTTAACTTGCTCTGATTGGCAGAGTATTAAACATACTAACCTTGACTTTACTATAATAAAACGCTTTCCCTGCTTTCTGCTGACACGTCGGGTTAAAGCCACACTTTGAAAGAGTGCATGTCCTGCTGAGCTAGTCAAAAATGTGAGGCATTGTCTCATGACGTGGGACAGGGGGACAAGGGATAAAAATGCTATACAGTCCCACATAAAGATACCCTCACCACCCAACTGACAGAGGAAAATGGCTGCCTCTCCCTCAGCCTGGTTTTACTGGAAGTCTTTTCCTGTTTAAAGGGAATTCTTCCTTCCCGCCCTCGCCAAATGCTTGCTCATGGGGGAGGGGGTCTCAAACCTGTGGCTCTGGAGCTTACTTCCAAACACCATTTATGCTCTGCTATGAATTTTCCTTGTTTGGGACAAATTTGAGGAAATGTACATTTTCCAAAATACTTTATATTTATAAATGATTAGACCCACTGGCTTCAAGCTCAGAGTACAATAGTCAAAGAGTTTCATTTTGTGAGTTTGTGCATCGCTGTTTTTAATTGAACGTTTCTTAATTTTTTTTCCTGAACAGGTAAAATTTGTAGCAGAACATCAGTGATGTTTGGAAGTGATCCGTTTTAACGTGAAATCTCTAAACATCCCAGTCACTCTTTGGGTGTCTTTAGAGGTGCATTTGTTGTTTAGTTTTCCTCTCACTTGGACATTAATGAGTTATCGCAAACAATTATTTAGTAGCAAAGTGAGCTACTGTTGTTACAGCTAGGACTTACTATTATAAAATGTGGGACATAATGAGAGCTGAGGAAATACTCCACTATGACAAAATGTGTCCGAACTTTTGACTGGTAGTGTATATATATGACTCCTACTGAGGTTTTTCAGAAGTCACAGAAAGCTACTGCAGATGGGCCAAAGAGTGTGTGGCTGAGTGCTTTGGGACGGCAGCACCCTCTTCTGGTTGAAGACAGTAACTGCAGGGCGATGCTTTCATCTCAGAGTCTCCGACAGCACCAGAGAAAGTCGCTGGATTTGTCGCTAGTCGCTTTTGACAAAAAACAAACAAAAAAAACAAAAAAAAGTTGCCGTAAGGATTTGGAAAGTCGCCAGATTTAGCGAGAACATCGCCAAGTTGGCAACCGGACTAACTCCCAGGTATGACGTCGGCCGTGGGTGGGCGGAAACTTCCTTGTCGGGGTTTTTGTGTCAACAGCTCGGCGGCAGACTTCAGCTAACGCTACGTGTTTCTGGAAAATCCCAACTCCGCTTCAGAACTGTCGAGAAAGTCCTGCCATTTCCCCGCTTTACTCTCGTTTCGAGCGTTTTCACATGTAAAATGACTTTTTGCCGAAGCCTCTCGGCGGTTCTTGTCCCGGTATGTTGGGTGCTGCTCTCCTTGGCGTGGGCTGCGAGCACCGCGGGGAGCGCCGCCGGGAGCACCGCGGCGCCCAGACCCGCGGTGACGAACTCCAGCGGGGTGAACTCCACACAGAGCGGCGGGAGGGGTCTGTTTAACGGCCTCGACAGATCGATGATCCAGAGGGCCCTTTACGTCCTCATCGGCATCACCGTAATCGGTGTCCTGTACTTCCTTATCCGAGCTGTGCGGTGAGAACTATTACTTTTTTTAAATACCAACACCACGGCTGCTTACGGACAGACGCTACGCAGTCACACTTCGGGCCTAAAAAGTCCACATAACTAAGAATATTTACAGATCAGATGGAAGCCGAACTGAAGAGTGGCTACTCCAGCTTCAGAAAACCACAGGGCACACTCTTTACATCGCGTTCACAACTTCGGAGAAGGAGAGAAACTTTAAAACGCTGGATTTATGAATGGAGTCTGGTTCAGTGTTGGTACACGTGGGGCAGTTCATAAACTGCTGTACGGTAAATGTTAGATTAGTGGCACAGGTTGGATTAGCGGGGTACACAGGTCTAGTAGTAGTAGTAGCATGTTGTAGCTCATAAATTAAAAAGGTAACAGTAGTCACTCATAACGTCAAAACTTGATCCATAAATCTGGCAATTTAAGACTTATGCTACTATAATTCATTTAATTCATATGGTAAATGGGGATTTATGCTCTTCTCTAATGTTTTAGGGGCCCCTCTTCAGTTCGGCATGCTTCTCATATTTAAAGAGAGTTTCTTTGGAACAGAGTAGCCTGCAAACTCCAACCACCTTTTCCTATCAGTTCAAGCTTTAGTGTGTGGGTAGAAATGTTGTGTTGTACTTAATCTTTACCATTTGTGTGTGTGATGACAAGCAGTACTATTCATTTAAAGAAAACACCACTGCTGCTTACTGGTGGATACTAGAAGAGTCACAATTTAGGCCAGAAGTGTCCAAATAATTGGAACTGTTTACATATGATGGACGCTGAACTGAGGAATGACTACCCCAGCTTCAGAAAACCACATGACACACGATTTACAACCCTTGTGCAATTTCTGAGAAGCAGAGAAACTTTGAAATGCTGGATTTATGAATGGAGTCTGGTCTGGTGTTTCTCCACCTATCTGACTTGTCAGATCATGAACTGCTGAAGAGTCAGTGTTAGCTTTGTTTGGCTCAGTTTCATTGGGTTCAGTACATCAGAGGGACGGCTCAGGTTGAGAGGTTTGGAGATGAAGTCAGAGAGGCAAGGTTGAGGTGGTTTGGACCTGTTCAGAAGAGGGATAGTTGATAGGATGTTGAAGATGGCGCTGCCAGGCAGGAGGAGGAGAGGAAGACTGCAGAGGAGATTAATGGATGTAGTGAAGGAGGACATGCAGAGGGTTGGCGTGAGGGAAGAGGATGCAAGGGATAGGGTGAGATGGAGGCAGATGATCCAATGTGGTGACCCCTAACAGGAGCAGCTGAAAGATGAAGAAGAAGAACCCCAAGTTCAGACAGTTGTAGAACTATATCACTGTATCTGATACATTTTTGGATAACTGACTGAATGCCAAACTTCACCCATAAATATAACAATTTAAATCTCTGCTCATATAAGCCATTTTATACATATTGTAATTAATGGTTTAATCCCTAGTCTAATATTTTAGTGGCCTCTCTTCAGATCAGCATGTATCTCAAAACAGAATGTCTTTGAAAATCAGTAGCCTGCAAACTTCCACCACCTTTTCCTGTAAAAACGAACGTTAGTGCAGAGATATCAAACGCACTTTACATTGTGGACCACATAGAAACAATCTGATCTTAACCAGGTCAGACCCGTATGACTGTTGTCTAATATCCTATTAAAAAATGCTCCCTTTTCTTTTAGATTAAAGACATTTGAATCCTAAGATGGCTTTAAAAAGAATTCCACATTTGACTATAAAGCAAAGTTTTTCATACGTTCTAATGAAATGCAGCTGTAGTATTAAAGAAACCTGTGACTGCAGCTGTTTGGGCTTAAACTTTAAGGAATAAATCTGTAAAAATATAGAAGAAACTCTGAAAGGTCCCTACCTGTATTTTTCTGTTAAGTGGCTGAAAATCTGCTGTTTTTTCCAAACTGTGGAGAGCGATGAGGACGCTGTATATGCATAAATGAGAACGACGCGGGTGGAACGGTGAAGATGCCAGGAATAGAGGTAGTAAAGGTGGATGAGTTTAAATATCTGGGATCGATCGTCCAAAGCAATGGACAGAGCACAAGAGAGGTGAAGAAGAGAGTGCAGGCAGGGTGGAGTGGGTGGCGATGAGCGTCAGGGGTGCTTTAGAAGATGGTAGAGAGTCCTGTTATGACGTATAGTTTGGAGATGGTGGCACTGACAAAAAAGACAGGAGGCAGAGCTCAGTTTATCTCAGACTCACTGACCACTGTGGCCATCCAGCAGGCTGGATTGGCCCCTGGGCCATATGTTTGACACCCCTGCTTTAGTGTGACAGTAAGAAGTTAGGCTTTTACTTCATCCGACCTGTGTGTGGTGAGAAGGGCTGTTAGGGATTTCAAGACAAACAGCTGATGGATATTACAATCACAACAGAGGCCTAAAATGTCAAAAATGTTGCAAATATTCACAGACCAGATGGAAGCTGAACAGAAGAGTGGCTACTTCAGCTTTAGGTAATCTGTGTTTACAGTGTGTTCACACCTTCTGAGTAGCAGAGAAACTTTTCAAATGGGGTTTGGGTTCAGTGTTGGTGCACATATATGGGGCTTAGCAGATAATAAACTGCTGAACAGTTAATGCCAGCTGTTTTTACACAGGTTCAGCAGGTTTAGATAGTTGTAGAACTATATGACTGTGTCCAGAAATTATTAGATGCATTCAAAAACTACCAGTAGAGTAAATGGCATGATGCCAAACTTCACCCAAAAGTCTGACAATTTAAGGCTTAGGTTAGTGTAATCTATTTTATACATATTGTAGATGGGGATTTATTTTGTGGCCACTCTTCAGTTCAGTATCTCATACTTCTGTTTAAAAATGAGCTGTCATACATTAGGACCGATGTCACAAGGAACTCTATTCATAAGTCCTCCTATTTAAGGCATCCCTCTCCTCAGCTGATCTGTAGATGTTGTAAAATGTTACTTTTGTAAAATTTAAGGTATCACTCTTGAATTGGGAATGCACTTCATCACCCTAACAAGATGACTCCTAAACTGCTTCACATAACCATTCTTCCACTTTCTCCCAACAATCAGAAAACTTTTAGCTTATCAGTGAAAAGGTTTAATTCAATTCAATTTTATTCATATAGCACCAATTCACAACAAAGGTTGCCTACAGTATTAGAGTGAAAACCCAAACAATCAGATGATCCCCTGTGAGCAAGCACTTGGCGACTGTGGGAAGGAAGAACTCCATTTTAACAAGAAGAGACCCCCCCCAGTAAAACCAGGCTCAGGGAGGGGCAGCCGTCTGCCTCGAATTGGTTGGGGGTGAGGGGAGAGAGAAGAGAGAAAGGAGAGCAAAGAGAGACACAGACTATGGGAGAGGGAAGACAACATTTAATGACATGCAGCAGCAGTAACAAATAAATACATGAGGAGT
>VUQH01043749.1:0-29982 GCA_015106775.1 Etroplus canarensis | reverse complement strand
ACACACACTAATGTGTGTGTGTGTGTGTGTGTGTGTGTGTGTGTGTGTGTGTGTGTGTGTGTGTGTGTGTGTGTGTGTGTGTGTGTGTGTGCTGCTACTTACAAGACAAAGCAACAAGTTCCTGGATACCTCCCTTTATCTCAGTGGGGAATTATAGCCAACAGTGTAAAGCTGTGAAAGAATTATGATGCAGCAACAGAAAGTGAAGAAATGTTTCAACACAACAAACAAATTAAAAGCATTTTACAAGTGTTATAAATCAGTTCATCACAGGCCAAAGACAAAACAGTGTGTTGAAATTCATTGTATAAATGTACTGTAACTTCACACAGGACATCCTATTAGGTATCCTACTCATTCAGTAACTGAGATGCCATCTGTGTCACCTGCATGGCTGTCTTTGAGCCTCATATTGTAAAAGCATCTTGTGATCAAAAGAAAGCATGGGTTGTGGTTGAAAAGTCATTCCTAGCTGAGAGAAATGACATGGATGTATCAAAGTGGCAGCCATGATAACAGCTGGTTGCCATGGTCCCCTGACAGCCAGGTGCTGACCTGCTTCTGTCTTTCCTCTTCTGTCTACTGTGTTGTGGACATGTGCTGGCATTGACTCCCCCCAGTTTTCAGGAGTGGGCGTGGCCAAGGGGGGAGTCTGGCATGCGCACCTGTCTTCCATTACCACTCGCCTGCAGTATTTAAGTCTGGTCCTCTCCTCCTCTCTTTGCCAGTGTTAGCTGCTCTCAGTGTAGTAAGCCAGGCCACCTGCATTACTGTTTGCTGCTCTGCGTCCTGCCTTTGAGTCCTCTCAGTGAACCCTTGACACTGGTTGGAATTTGTAAACACTGTGGAGTGGTGATTCAGTGCATCCTTTCTTATAACCTTAAGGTACTTTGGATAATCCCATGGTACAATGGCTTACTTACACAAACAAGGGATGTAGATCATCATGTAAAGTATTGTAATGTTTTCCATCTTATACCAGTTATCTTATACCAGCTCACTATTATATATTTAGTTTGACCTTTCCACAAATTTTAGAGTGAAACCCTTTGCAATTTGTTTAGGAAACTGCATTGTGCATAAAAATTTTGAACTTTATGAAAATGATCAAGTGAAGTTGATGTCATTGGAGCTGAGCATTAGTTATGTTCTCATTTTGAGCATTGCTGTATTGATAGCTTTGAGGTTCATCATGACCTATTTTTACTTTACAATCACAGATGCTAAAAGCTTTAAACGCAAGGGTTAATTTGGATCTTTAGCAGAAAGAGAATCTATGAGTCATACAGGAAGGTAAGCAATTACTGTCATTACGTCCATTTTGTTTCATCAGTCTATATTCCTTTTTAAAATTCTAACCTCTGCAATAACGTCACACTGTTCACAGGTTTTATAGCCTGAATGGAATAAAATGTTAAAAATGAAGAAGAAAGAAATATCTAAGATGCTCCTTTTGTAGTCCATCTTCAGAATACTGTAGTTTTACAACAGTAGACCTGTTTCATCATCAGTTATCTCATATCAAGTAGCTCTGTGTTGTTGCAGTCAGATCATCTGAGTACCACTGCTGTCTTCATTAATTCCTCTGGGGGTGGCAGTGGCTCAGTCTGTTGGGACCAGAGAGTTACTGAGGGTTGCCAGTTCAACACTCACTCAAAGCACTATACATGTGGAGGTTGAAAGCTGGAACCAGAAGGTTGCTGAGTGCTGCCGGCTCAAGACCCGCATGGACCACTATATATGGAGTGTGGACTGGAGGCTGGAGAGGTGTTGGTTAGCACTGCTGAGGTGCCATTGAGCAAGGCACCGAACCCCTACATTGCTCCCTGGTGCCCTTGAAGGGCAGCCTTCTCATTCTGTTAACTTTCCATTAACACATGACTACTGGTTCTGTTTGTGCATGTGTGTGTATTTCAGATTTGCATGCAAAATTGTGTGTGTGTGTATGTATATATATATACATATATATATATATATATATATATGAAAATAACAAAGTGTAGAACTTGAACTTGAATTTCCCCACTTGTGGGATTAATCAAGGTTGTCTTCTTCTTCTTCTTCTTCACATATTGGCTCAAGATGTTATTCACTGAGGTTAAGGAAAAGTGCTTAGGAAAGGAAGCAGGATGTCTTTTAAAGCTTTACAACCACAACCAAGCCAAAAGAAAAATAATTAAAAAAAATTAAACATTCTGTTTCAGTATATTTCACATCAAATTAAATTGAAGGAAAATAAAGTGCACGCTGTGTGTAAAATCATCCATGTTTCAAGGGTGATAGAAGTAGCTCCTATTTCAACTGACTCAAAGCCTTGAAAATATAGACAAGATATTGTGTGCCTGTGTTGAGGGAAATATTTTCCTGCAGTCCACTGAATTTGCAATTGTAGCTTGGCCTTCGGCCATGTAACAAGCCAGATTGGCATTTCAACATGTAAACAACCTCACTAGTTGCTCAAGAGCCACATCCCTAGAAAAAAAGCAATGTCCTGAATGGGGATGCCTGAACTCTTTAGTGTGGGTGGTGTTATTGCAACAAGATCACAAATAACAGAGAGGCTTTCGGTTATCATGGATGATGGAAAAATTTTGTCAATCTGAAAATACATTGTATATGTTTTCCTATATACAAAAAGAGGTGGGTATCCATTTAACTTTCCAAAGTTTTCATCATAACTCAGAGTGCCAAAATATGGGCACATTGATAATGGATCTCCTCTTGAGAAAGGAAGTGATACTTCTGTAATTCCCATGTGGGTCACTAGCTGCAATAGGCATTACTGGTATTATACAGCTGAAAAGTGCATAAAATTGACTCAGAGTTATAATCATTCCTGTTGTCGGTTGGCATTTTAAAAGCACTAGTGAGTTTTTCCTTTCCTATTTTTAGGGCAAGGTTACGGTAAGGTGTGTCTGCATTTGTATGTGTGTGTCTTCGAATGTGGAGGAAGGCTCAGAAAACTAACACTTCTGGAATGCCCCCTGCAGAGCGAGGACTTCAGGGCTGGATGTGTGTTTATGGGAGGGTTTTGGCAGGAAGAGGCAGGGACCATGTCCAGAATAACGGAACAACAGTGGAATGTGGTGCAGCAGGGAATATCCTGAGTCAAACACAAGGCAACCCTGGGGTTTGAGGAGGAGCACTTTGTGGCAATACTTTTATAAACTGTTTTTTATATTAGCATAGATGACACGAAGCACATTATTCACTTGTGCGGCTGACAACACAACATGGATGCCTGCAATCAGCTTTTCATTTTACACCACAACTAAATTAGAAGACCATGTCCCATGGAATAGCTTTCAAACCTGTGACTCATTCACTGAAAATCTCTATCCAAATGTGAGAGCCTCAACTGTGGCGGTGTTGAAGTCACAGTGAATATGAAGTGTTAGTATTTCTCTCCAGGCTGTGCATTAGGCCGGATGCCACGCACCTTCGCCCACATGCCTCCCACAACCCAGCACCCGTATATAGAGGGCAGAATCTGAGCCCAAGCTGCAAGCAGGCAGATAAAGACAATCTCATTGATGTAGGAGCATCTCACTGGTAAAAAGAGACATCTCTGACACAACCCTGCCTGCGTTACCCTTGCTACAGAATCAGATTAAGTACCGCAAAAATATTGTGCTGAGGCTTGAAGGCGTAGAGTCAGCTTTTACTTACATCTTAAGCAGTTATGGTGGATCTGTATATGTGGATATGTGTGTGCACATCCCTATAAATCTGGTGGTTGTAGGGAAATACCTTTAACTGAAACACTGACAAGCAGTTCAATCCATCAATTCCTTCAGGAACCATGTCTATGCTTGTAATGACATAAATATTCACTGTGGAGCCTATGAATGACATGTTCCACCCCCAATGCAACCCGCAAACTGCACATCTTATTGCTTTATCACATTCATTTCCTTATAGGAAAGCATATGAATTTACAAAGAAAGTTAAAGTGTAAACCTGAACACCTCTTTTGGTGTTCAAATTTTATATATTACAGCTGTATAATCCACAAAATAAACCTACCAGCTCCATCGCGCAACCCACATTACAACAATGTCAGTAATATTTTATCTTCATTGTGCATTTTTATCATTATGAAAAAGATTTGTACTGTGTGAAATCATACAAGCTATGGCTGGACTTGCTTGCCTTGCTTGGTTTGCTTCTTTTCCCCGAACTCATATGCTTTCTCTCTTTCACCCTCCTGGTCTGTTTCCTCTCACTGTCTTTGTCTTTGCTGGTTTCTCTTACTCCGTCTCCGCCAGACCTTTGCTTTACACTCCCTCTTTTTCCTCACCTCCTCCCTGAAACCAACTCCTTGGCAACCAGTTGCAGCGTCTCCCAGAAAGGTAGACAGCCTCTCTGTGGTGCCACAGCAACCCAATGCAACATCAGACAGTGAGGCTTGCTACATTATTAACCAGAAACAGCCAAGAGGGGCTGGGGCGGAATGGATAGCGGACAGGAGAGACAGAATGAGAGGGAGTGGGTTACAAGTCCCCACACTGCTGGTTGTTGCAGTATAAACTTAAGAGGAGAAACAGAACTTTCAGCTTTACTTACCATGCATGAGCACATCAGCAGAGAGTAACACATATACAGCTAGTGTAAGCCAGAGAGAGAGAGAGAAAGAGAAAGGGAGGAAAGACAGAGAGGGAGAAAAAGAAATTACGGAGCGGTTACATTCAGCCAAATCCACAGGGGGATCAATAAGGAACATCTGGGTCTGGGGTGGACAGGGCGGCTTTTGTTTGCAGGCAGTACATTGGCTTGACACCTCACCCAGATTCTCTCTGGGTTTCTGCATAGGAGGAGGGAGGGAAGTGAGGAGAAATTGCTGGGGGGTGTGATCGGAGTGGGAAAGGTGTTTGCTTTCTGCAGGAAAAAAAAATCTGTTCAAAGGCGAAGGATCTACCACAAGTGTTCCTACCATTGTATGAGTGAGAAAATTAATTCTATTTTTAGACAGGCTGAATTTTCATAGAAAAATGTCTCACTGATTTCTAATTTCAGTTGAGACCCTACAATATAAAATGGGTTTAACCTAATACTGTGATAGCATGATAAACACTTATTCAAAACATAAAAACATGTTATTGCTATCCAAAGCCAGGTTGTGATGTTCATCACATCAGACTGCATAATGGCAGGTCAAATGTCAAATGCTGTTTTGCAATTTCAAGCCCAGTAAGTCAGCAATTTTTATTCAAAAGGAAATCTTGCAAATGTTGTCTAACTCAGTCAAACTAATAAGTAAAAGTGGAACTGCTTAGGATCTGGAGGAACTGCAAAACACCAGTGTTCACTAAAAATATTCTACTTACAGCACCTTTAAATTTGGTCCCAAATAAACTAAATAACTAGTTTATTAGATACTAATCTATACTTATGAGACATAAACCTGGGGAAATTGGAGACAGTGCAGATCTTTGGCACCAGTTGCCTACTATACCTAATTCAGCCATGGACCAAACCAACAAGCTATTCAAACTCCAACAGAACACCGAAAGTAAAGACATCACAACTAATAAAATACTGCAATCAGCCAAACTGTCAAAGTATAAAAACTATTCTGTAGTTAATTTGAAACCGGAAAAACCTGTTAAAGTCTAGATAAATAAAGTGGATGTGACAACACAAATAACAAACACGAAACTCTATAAAAACCATTTGCTTGCTTTTCAGTTGACCCCAAATATTTAATATATGTTTAAGTCTATGCTTCACTAAAGGTCTGAATAAAAATAAAAGGATGGCTGAAAAGATTTCTACATTGAATTAGTGGGAAGATTCACACAGTATCCTTGACTGTGCTGAACCATGGAGCTCCACAGAATCACAGTGACAAAAGAAAAACATCATCTATTCTTCATCAGGTATTTAAGTCTCTCAGCCAACTCTACACCATGTTCCTAGAGATTGAATACACTCGCCTGCTCCACACTTTGAACAAGAGGAAAATACACACAAATGTTGAAATGGAGAGACAGACACAGAGCGCACAAATAAAGGTTGGGGAGTGAGGACTGAAAATGAAAAAAGTGGAGGAGATGAGAGAGGCTGAAGTAGAGAGAGTGCAAAAAACAGAAAGAGTTGGAGGAAGGTTTGGGGAGGGGGGGTGGAGGGGGGAAGAGAGGTAATGAGGCCAGTGACTGGCTTTACACCTCGTCTCTGTGGAAACTAATTGGGAGAGAGCTGGAGGGCACTAATTTGAGCACTCTGCTGGGTAAATGTAGTGCAACGAACTATGAAGGGTAAATCAATGTACTACCTCTCCCTACACCTCGCTTTCTCTCTGTCTCTCCCTCGCACCCAGCCACCCACCCCCATTATTGTTTCCTAATAAAAATTCCATTGACTTCAACTATGCTTGTGGGTATAAAGGTATTGACCTGGGTAGATATCATGCGTGCTGATGAGGTACAGCTCACCAGAGAGGAGTTCAGCAAGTTAGTTAGAAAAAAACTATTAAATCATCAGGATGCAAGATCCAAATGGTACCATGTTTTGTCAACACGTGGCATTGTTATAACTGTATTATTCAAAGGTTAGTACTATATGATCAACAAATACACTCCCATGAGCCTGAGGATATGTTTTCTTCCCACACTATCATTGGGAGACAGTGATAGAGTCAACAATGCTGCTTGGAAAGTACTGTGTACACCATGTGTGTGTTTTCTCTCCCAGGGAGGTATGGTGTCTGATGGGAAAAAAAGGAAACAGAATGTATAGTTACCCCCTGTAGTGAGCCCAAGGGTGGTTGAACGAGGAGCCAGAATTTGGGAGGTCTTAGGAGGAATTATCCTCACCCCCAGGCTTGGGGATGTAGCAAGCTTTTCAGCATCGTACAAGAGGGAAGCCCTGCTCTCATCGACATAGTGAAATTCAACAATGGCGTAAAAAGAAAATAAAGCCACAGCAATCTGCTTTAATAGATTTATGTGCTTCATAGCCTGGTTAATTATCAGATACAGTAGTTCTGTGTGGTAATCTAGGTTGGTTTATTTGCTGGCAATATAAAATTAAAAGGGTGAAAAAGTTTTTACCTTTGAGTGTGGTTGTACTATACCGAGTTATTATGTGTGCTTGCCTAACTCCACCTTTCATTGTGGTACTTGGAGGATGCTGATCTGCTCTGTTCAGCACCATCTGCCCCCTCTCTCAGCGACAGTGCCTTGCAGCTCGGCCCCCTGGGAAATAGCTGTGGATAAGTTATTCAATTAGAGGGGCATTATTGGCCCGCTCTCTCAGAGGACAGAGCTGATGATGCTGTGATTATACCGCTCTGCATTCCTTTATGGCTGTGTCTGTGTAAAGACACTCCCGCACACGCGTGCGCACACGCACGCACGCACGCACGCACACACACACACACACACACACACACACACACACACACACACACACACATTTTGCATGAGTTTCTGAATATATGTGTGTAACTGCAAATCAACAAATAATGTTTATAGGGTGAATGGATGAGGAGAGGAGGTGGGGATTAAAAATAGGGGTCTGTCAGATACGCTTGGATGATTTCAAATGAGCCTATCTAAGTTTGAATTGAAATACACACACACACACACACACACACACACTCCCACTCATACAACACATATGGGCTGACCACGCATGATCTCAGAGAGGATGGAGATGTGCCCCTTCTGAGTGACTAATCAGTGTGAGATGGAGAATCTTAACAACACTCTGTGTCTCTCAATTATTGATTCATCTTTTAAATGTGTTGCAGAAAATATCTAGATTGCAGTAGATGTGTTTCTATACAATTACCTGTCACTGTCAGCAATCACTTGACCATGAGTTTCCAGTTTTCACACTAGAGACAGTTGGTTTCTGTTGTCCTCAGAACTATGGTCAGAAAGAGAAACAACACTGCTTCATGACAAAGAAACGGAAGCATATACATCTCAGTATTCAAGCACAGAGGCCCCCACACTGAAATCCAAACACATTGCCTCTCTGCGGACCAGTGAGGTGGTCTTTAAAGTATTGCCATGATGGGCTTGCCCTATCTGCCCAGTGCAGACCCACAGATGCCCTCCCGAGGGGACGGGCTAGAGGGGAGCAGGGCAGTGGTCCTGGAGCCTCATCTGCTCTGCCCAGAATACAAATAGGTCAGTGTGCGGTAGGAGAGGAGGGGCACAGAAACACACACACACACACACACACACACACACACACACACACACACACACACACACACACACACACACACACACACACACACTGACCATGAACAAGAAGAGGTCTTGCCAACTGAATTCCTCTATTGGCCATGATGGGAAGGGCCATCTGGTATCAATGTGGAGAAGTCAAGCAAGCTTGTGAATGTGCACACATTCACGGCCACACACAGCGGACATGACTTTGTTTTAGCTTCAAGAGATCCGTGGCAGAACCTGAACATCATGTCAGTGACCTCTCACTGGGGGTCTCATCGCAATACTTTTAATAGTGTGACAGTCTTTCATCATTAATGGTACCAGTGTGGACAGATACATTAAGTATGAGTTGCTTGACTCATACAAACATAATTTCCACTGACAGAACAGTCCCTGTAATGATGTAATGTGTTGAAGAAGGACTAGTTAAAAAGATGTGATAACCTACATTGAACCGAGTATCAATGTAAGCACAGCTCATTTTAGATTATTTCTTTATTGTTAATGTAGATAGTCATAGTATTGTAGATTTTTCAACTATAAACACATTTAAAAGAAAGCTGGAACTAATTACCTTTAAAGGGACTTCTAATTTCCTCTTTTGACCCTGCTTTGATGATTGTAGTTTAATTCAGTTTTTGCAGCAAGCTTTCAGAATTTCTCCTGTTTTGGAAATTCCTGGAAGTAAGAAAAACTTTAGACGAGGTAAAAATAGACATTGTTTGGCTATGATGTAATCCCATGGCTGTATTCAAAACTTCTTCTCTCTGCTGTTGGTGCAAGCTCAACATATCGCTGAAAAGAGAAACTGATTTATTTTGGCTTAATATCAAAACCATGGCCTGATGAGGGAAGGCTTGCACAGAGTAAATCAAGTAGAAAATAAGCAGGGTTGAATTATTTTCAAAAGCCAGCATACTATTAAGCCAGGGCAGGCCCGTGGCAGCAGCTCATGAAAAGAAAACATTTCAGGCTTCTCCATCATACAATTCCTTGTTCTTAATATCAGCACTTCTGAATAGATACATAAACCTTCAGAAGGATACCAAGAGCCTCCTGTATGTGCTTCTATGTGCTTCATAAAAAGTGCGCAAGACCTGCAGTATGGTATATCTGCCAAGGGGGATGCATGAGCAAATGAGTGTTGAAGAGGTCTGGATAAGCACTTCTGCTCATGTACTTTGTGCTGAGGTTTCAGACACTAAACTACAACTTACACAGATGGATCTGGAAATGAACCTTTGAAATCACATTAACAGAAAGCTTGGAATGAAGAATTGATTTGTCTCCCAGACATTTACATCCTCTCACCAAGAAGCTGCAGTTGAAATTATTACAACTTGAGCTTTCTCCCCTGTGCTTGCATTAGCAAGATAAGTTCTGTACCATGGCTTACTAATATCTCAAGCATCCTTGTCTCCACCCACCACAGTCTTATGTCTGAAAAAAAAAAATCATTTGTTGTGTAGCAATCTGCCTCTTTTTGATTAACACCCCCATTCTACTTCCTTGGCGTGCCCCCGCCTCACCTCTCTTTCTTCCTCCCTCTCTCTCCATGCACATCCTTCTCTATGATTATTTAAACGGGTGCCAGAAAAACACTGTGACCCGTCTAATTTGGGCTGTGAGAGAGCGCAGAGAGGAGAGAGGGGCCCTGCGATTCTCCACACTCCCTTTTACCGAGCGGGGAAGTGGCGGGTGAGAGAGAAACTGTTGCCATGGCTACCTGCTGGCAGCTTCTGTCCTTGTGTTTGGAGAGCACTGGCTGTTCCCTCTCTATCCAAACCCTGGGAGGGAGGAGAGGGGAAGAAGGTGAGGGAGAAGGAGGTGATGGGACTTAGGAGGTGAGGTGGGGGATGTCTGGGGGGTCCAGCTGCCAAAGGGGAACAACACAAGGTCTCGCTGCCCCAAAATCAAAGGGCTGCTGGCTGGGAAAAGAGCAACAAAAGAGCAACACTCAGGGCTCTGGTGGCTGATCAGCCCTGGCTAGTTATATACACTCGCACCAGTGCTGATGACAGGCTTGACAGCAGTGGGGGATGTGGAGGAGTGGCAGTGAACAATTGATTCAGTGCTTCCATACAATGTAGGTGTATGATGAGGCTAATCTCTCTTCTATCTTCTAGTTAAAACTCACTTAAAGTCTATCCCAAAGTGCATTTTTACTTGGTGGTTGCAATGATGCTTTTTATGTTAATTACACTGTAACAAATTACCATACTATCTGCTTTAAAATTTTAAAGTAACAGCTTGTTCTGTTATTTTCCAAAGTATAAAGGTTAGAATACATCCTCAGTCCAAAACAAATACCTAAAACCATTTTTTGTTTGTACAACTACTGACGATTTGTGTTCTGACTGTAGATGATGCATATTACAGATAACATTGGTATTCTTAAGGGAAACACACTTTCCTTCAACCAAATGTGAAATAGTTAAGTCTAACAGTGGTTTACATGGCTTTATATATCTACCTTTGAGGCACCACTTTATGGTGCAGTAGGTTCTGGATATGAGCCCTGACTTGGGTGAGTGTATTGTTAGGACACAACTCCCAGCTTTCACAAAACTATGTAGCTCACAGAGGCGGATGGTGTACATCAGTGAGAATTAAATCTGCAGCAACTCATAGCAGTGCCATGCATTTATTGTCAGAGGAAATCCTACATGTTTGCATCATTTTGCAGTGAGCACTGCTGGGTGCAGCCAGTTTTCTAGTGAATACACCAGATGTCTGGCTGTGAGACTATTTTATGTTGTACTGTAGAGTTTAACAGAGATTTAAGATTCAACAGTGTCTAAAGTACAAAATTAGTGCTGAAGAATGCGTGTTCTATTTGATGGCTGTATCCTTCGGCTGCCCCCTTGTATTCTCCCCAAGGAGACACCACAGCAGATTAATCCGCATTGATAATTTGGCAGAGGTTTTACACTGGATGCCCTTCCTGACACAACCCTCAATGGTGAGAGGGGCTTGTGTCCCCACCTAGACTCAAACCAGGGACCTTTTACTTGCAAGGTGAATGTGTAAACCACTGCACTAAGGCACAATTGAAATAATTCAGTAATATTCATTCTCTCTTTACAATGAATATAAATTAGACATACAGGTTCATGATTTCACACTCGTCCACATCATTACAAACTGTAAATTCTATTTTTGTTGCATTCACTGAGTTACATATTGCACAATTAGGTTTTACAGTTAATTTAGTTAATTATTAGCACAATTTATGAAACAGAATTATCAGAGTAATGTTATGGCTTGCTATGCAGTACAGACCTTATAAGAAATGTGTGCTTCAGTTTTTTAAGTGGAAGTATAACGTTTTATTTGTCTGTCAGCAGACATGCATTTGTGTGTTTTACCTGTTTAGGATGCAGCTTGCTGCCTAAGCTACTTAGGGTTAACTAATACCTTAGCACAAGATCCTTTGATCCAACATGGTAGTGGCCAAAATCCTAACACTGAAACGTCAAAGTGTGGAGTCCAAAACCAATGGATGATGTCACAATGGCTACATCCATCTTTTATGCTGTCTTAATGTAATTAAAGCAATGAAAAAAAAAAACAGTGTAGTTAAAATGCTCAAAAAAGCACCAACAGCACAGATTTGGTGGAGAGGTCCAGTTCAGGGACCTGAATTAGTGGAGAGGAGGCCAAGCAGACAGCAACTGGCTCCAGCTGCCTATGTGGGATACCTGCCAATTAAAGGGGCCACACCACCAACCCCAGTATCCTGATGGATGAGTTATTTAAAAAAAAAATACGCCAGAGTTTTCCATTTTAAAATGGGAGTCATGGGGATTGAGTAGCCAGACTCAAGTGGCCATGGGAAGAACAGCAATTTTTACCACTTCCACATTGTCTTAATTTGTCAGTTAAGGTTGCCCCCTTTGTTTTGTTATGCAGTATTTTTGAGTAGGCTTCTGTTTGGTTGCCTTTTTTTAATTTATTCTATATTCATTTCTCTGTTTTTTAAAACATTATTTCTTAAGCATATCTGCTTGTGTGTCCTCTCACTGCTTGGTCCCTTACATTGCTCAGTAACATAGTTTACTGGAAACTGCCACTGCTATTTGAATTAGAGATTATCGCAAATTTTATCTGCGAAAAGTGGTGCTACGATGAAATCATCGGTGCCACCGCAAATCCTTTGTGTCATTGTGAAAAAATATTTGACGGAGGATTTTGACTATTGGCACAGTGATAGACCTCCATGAGATCTGGAACTGCTTAGATTCTTGGCCATTTTGAAAATACGGATTTGCCACTAGGTGGCGTTATCTGTGGACATTTTTACATTTTTAGCTATACTTCCGCGACTGTTCATCTGATCTGTTCGAGACAAAAACCAAACTGATCGTGGGATCATGTACATTCATGATAACACTATATCGTGTCTGCCATCATTACTGTCTGCTGATGCCAACGCTGAAATTGATAAAACAATGCACATTTTTAGCCGTATCTCTGTGACTATTTGTCTGATCTGCATGAAAAAAGACCAAAATAATCAAAGGGTCATATACTTTGATGGGGATGGCATTTTGTATCTGCCACCATTGCCATCTACTGTTATCATAGCTGAAATCATTACAAAAAATTTTTCAGGGATATTATGGAATCAATTTTGCTGCTGCATATATTGGTTCTTAGTCATCTGATTTGCATAAAAAATGACCATGGCATCTAGCACATCACATCAAGTGGGGTCAGGTCAGGTCAGCATTCATTAAGAAACTGGGGCATTTTTAGGATATACCTTTCTTGGTTTCACAGTGACTGCGGGAACCTAGTTGTTATCTTTGTAGTAACATGCTTGTGTCTTAATGATCACAGTCATACCACAGCAATTAATTTCTGAATTCAAACCCTCTGGTTGACTGGGAGATACCATGTTCTCCCTATGCTTGTGTAGCCTTTCTCTTGGCACTACAGCTTTCTCCAGCAATTTAAAGGCATGTTTGGGTGTTTGGTGATTCTAAAGTGGCATGTTAGCCCCCTGTGATAAACTTACCCAATGTCGGCTGAGATTCCACAGAGACCCTGTTTGGATCATCAGTTAAGAAACTGGATGAATTACAGAGGATGAATGTCCTCGTTCTCTGTACTCCAATACTTTTACAATACTTTATAGACATTTTAAAAAGCTTTGCAGTCAGTTCTTTACAATGTACATTATTTTCACTGTATTACTTGCTGAGCTTCTGATCCCTGCATAAGTGAGTCAGGTATTTCAGGGTGGCTTCAGTATCACAGGCTCCACCATGGTTCTAGCCATCCAGTAAGCTGATCCAGGTAAGTGATAGCTGTGGAATGGATATAATACTGAGCTAGCAGTTTTAAAACACACAGGTCTCCTTGTTACTTTCTTAGCTACCCTTTCATTCTCTCAAGCTCAGAAGATATAGTTACTTTGACAATTAATCCAAGCAATTTCCCTGGATTTGTAGCTTTCCTTTTTTCATCTTATCTTATTCGCAGAGGAAAAAGAAATTCCTTTCTGCTTCCTTAAATGTGTCACGATCAGTGCTTGCTTGTGTTTCTCTGTATGTGCCTGTATTGGTGTTAAAGTTCATTCTCGGGGTGCTTGTGTGTGCAAGCGTTGCCGTTGCTATTAGACACAGTGTTCTGAGGCCCCGGTGGCCATGCTGATGAAGCGTCCCCCTCCCTGCCCCCTGCCACCGCTACCCCCACCCACCCACTGGCAGGCAGCTGACCTTGGCAGGGCCTGACAGAGAACTGGCCTGGAGGGGGATCCACGGAGCTCCACGCCAGCCCACTGAGCCAGCCCACTCAGCCTGTGCAGGTGTACGGTCGCCTGGAAAAACACACGCGCGCGCGCGCGCACACACACACACACACACACACACACACACACACACACACACACACACACACACACAGAGGCACGTGCACACACACACACACACACACATGCATGCATAACCACAAGACCAAGTGGGGCCCTTGAGCAAGCAGATGTCCTAACACTCTGTTTCTCTGTGTTACCTTTCTTCTGTATTTCTCATTGTCATTTTCCTTGTTTTTCTGGTTTGTTGTCCTGTTTTAGATTTCTTAACACTAGTACTAATCGTCTTGTTACTTTTAGTTTCAGTAACACTATCTTACAATATCTTCTTGACATTTACCATGCTTGCAGCATCCTGTCTACTAACTGCTATAGTAAGTATTGAAATGAAAGTATTATTTTACAGCTGAGTATTTATTTCTAGACATTTCATATTTTTGTCTGTCATTTCTGTCAAATTATTAAATAAACCACTGTCAGACGCCATGCAATGCTACATGTCTTAAATTAACTTATTAGCTTATCAGAGATGCACCTGAAAAAATACACACATGTATAAGCTGATAATTCACAGCTTATAGCACTCTTCACTGGTGATCACACTCCAGTTCTGAGGTCAGTGCATCTGGGAACTTGTATGTGAAGGTCCCACTCCAGGCATAAACCTCAACTCAGCCACAGACTGATGCTGCACAGTACTTTACATACTCTTGAGTTATATGCACCGCACCCACTCTCATGTTTAAACCCTCAGCTGGCATCATTCAATGTGTAAATTCAGCAATCTGCTGAAACAAGTCAACAAAATTACATGCAATTATTTCAAAGACACCAATGCATTGCATCATATTTTAAAAGCCCCCTCTTTATCAGCTACAACACTGAGAAGACATCATAAAAAAAATCAGTGCCCAAAGCAGCCTCTGGTTTCTTTTTTAGAATCCAAACATGTCTACTTACATTTCTGAGGCTTGCAAAAGGCAAAGGTAAACATTCTATATCATATATAAGAACATTTACATTTTCATTTTTAAAAAAGTATGATAAAAATACTGAGGAATCAAGGTCATGGAAAAAACAGCTTCAAACATATGAAGGTAGGTGACAAAATATAGAAGATAGCAATGCCTATGCTTATCAATTATTGATCTATAAAAACTGATTCTGACGTAAACTAATAAACAATACATTGGCATAAAACTGTTGCAATATGTTACAACACAAATGCAATATCTGAAGTCAAAAAAGTGCCCACCAGCTGTTTTAATTCATTCTTTTACTTCCAAATGAGGAGGATGAAGTTTCAGTTTGTGCAAGGTCTATTGTTGATTAACCGTTACTTTGAAGCCATTTATCACTTGTTTTTATTGCTGGTCAAAAAAAAGAAAAATATCCAATTAAAAAGACTGCTGAACGTACCTGATTGTAACATATCTTTTTCAAGTAAAACTTTAGAATATTTCTAAATTTAATATTTTCATTTTTATGTTCTTTCTTGCAGCATATTTAATGAATATGCTGCAAGAAATTTTTTGTAATTTTTAAGGTCAAACAAGGCAGCAGCTAATACATCTCTTACTCTGAAACACCATTATACTGTAGGTGAAATGAGAACAGAATTGTGTGCAGGTCTGAAATGCAGTATTTCCTCTTTTCTTCTAGCGCATGCAAGGGCATTGTCGCTTCTTTTATGCAAAATGATAGAATGGAACTTATCAAAAGTACTGCGGGAATAGTACCACAATCAAATATTTTTCAGCACACATAAATCAGTAACCAAACTTTTGTCAAAATCAGCAATGCTGTGCTGATATTGTGTCAGACAAACAGGCCAACCCATTGTACTGCTTAAATTTCATCTTGGAGGACAGAAAACCTTGACTTGTGAAGCTGAGAGCAAATGCTTCTCATTTTGTGTATGTAGCCCGTTTGTGTTGTGCATTCACAGTGGGAACAGAGTGGGTCTGCAAGGGATAAAGGAAAGTTCCAGAGGTGGTTGCTGTATCGCCTTCAAACCATGGCTGTCTGACAGTATGAATATATAGTTTTGACCATTCTAGTTTCAAGGTTTCACGTTGATTTATCTACTCTGAGTCCTCTCTTTTTCTATTATATTTCTTTATTCGTGCCTTTATTCATTATGCTTTTCAAAACCACAGTAAAACATTTTAAAATGAGGAAGACATTATATTTTACACTGGCCTGCTACTCAAAAGGAAGGGAAAGAAAAGGACAGGAATGTGTCTTTGTGGTTATGAAGTATTTAGTGCCGTCCTCTGAGCACCCCCACCCCCTGCCCCACTACTTCCCTCTTGACTGTGCAGTAACAGGTTGTGTTCCTATTTCCTCGTCTGACACAACTATTCTTTTACTCCAGAGTCTAAAGTTCAGCCAGAAACAACAGGAGGGGAGCATTACATTGCTCACTTGTAGCATTTCACAACACATACATATTTTTTCCAGGCTTCCTTTGCTCACTGTGATTGCCCGCCCCCTCAGTGTAGACATTTTGTAGTGTGTGACTAAATGATGAATGGTGTTACAATAATTTGATGAGATTGGGTCAGATGATGCAAGGGAGAGGGGCGCAATCATAATGCTCTTCTTGATATCTTACTGCTTATTATGCTGCTTAAATGATCCCCCAGACACCCACGCCTTCTTTGAACTGATTCCACCCGAGGGTGATACATTAGCAACCTGTCCAGAGCTGGCGTAGCCTTGGGAGAGGTTTTTGTTTCTCAGGTGTTTAACAAGCTCTGCTGGGGCACCACGATGGAACTGAGATCCCTGAATCAAGCACCAGGCCCCCTTCACATACCTCCCTTTGCGTGCCTGATTCATCCCCTCCCCCATGTCCCCCAGACCATCTCCCATCATCCTCTCTGCCCCCTCTCTTCCATCCACACTCCTCCTTCCTCCTCCTTCGAAGTGCTTTCTTTGCGCTCCGCTCTGCCTGCCTTCCTACAACACATGCCAGGACTCCTGGGGCAGCAGTTACAGAGCAAGGATTTCATTTGAAAGAGCTCCTCGGGACGTCATTATAAGGATCATCATTGGGCCTCACGGCTGATGTTACATTAGTGTTCCATCACACACAGAGCCTTCAAAGCACCTAATAGGCAGCCCTCTCATCACATAAATCAGATTTCTTCTCTGAAATTAGCAATGTCACATTAGTTTGTAACTGACCATTCTCATGTGTCAGTGCAATCAAGAAAATGAATAACCATAAGTCTATAATTTTTAAGTGCTTTTTGTGCAGTTATAGAACATGGCATATAGTCACTGAATACTTCAGAGATAATGAGTTAGCAATGTAAAATCATTCTGAGAAGAGCATGACAGTGTAGGAATTTAGGTGTTTTGCAACCAACACATGTTGCATTGTTCTTTAAAAGGGCCATGCAGAGCCCTCTAAAGGGGCAGGTGCTCGAAGTAAAAAAAAAATCTATACAGAGGAACACAATATTGAATGTGAATTATGCGGTAACATCAAATGATGGATTGGCAGGTGGCAGGTAATTTATTATGATCTATTAATAATTAATGATAATAAATATTCTTGTGAAGGGACACAGGAAGGCCTGCTTTACAAAAAAATACCATGATAATAGGGTACTTTGGGGGTCAAGGGGTGAAAGGGACAGGTGCAGGTGCTCCCCCTTAGTCCCCCCCACCCACCATCACACGTGCCTATTCTTAAATACCACAATGTGTTCAAACTTCATCATTTTAAGGCTTACGTTTCATGTAATCTCCTGTTAGCCAAAAATGTCATAATACTGAGTGTTTTCACACTATGTGCATGATTTCCCAAAAGTTTATGTTGTTTCTACATTTTTGTTGTATTCATTCAACTACTCTGGTTTCCGGAGCATGGACTTCATATGAAAGAATTTACATATTTTCACGAAGACAATAACAATTTCCAACTTCAGCTCTATTTGTAATTATCTACCATCAGGTTTACATATTCGCCTTAAAAGCAAAAAGTCCCTGGTTCGATTCCAGGTGGGGGCACAAGCCCCACTCACCACGCACAGTTGCGAAAAACCTCTGCCAAACTACCAATGGGGATTAATCTGCTGTGGTGACTCCTTGGGGAGAATACAATGGAGCAGCCAAAGGTGCATTTTAGTAAGTAAGTAAGATCTGTAAGTGTGATTGTGTGATTGTTTGATTGTATGATAGTTAGTTATGTTTGTTAGTATTGTTCCTGGTACCATTAAAAAACACTAAAAAATGTAGGAATAAGTGGCTTATATTAAATAACAATGAAACTCTGCTTTAACTTAACAAAGCATCAACTCTAAGTGGTTTAAAAAGCGCACTAAATAAATTGTAAAATCTTAAGATAAGAATATATACAAAAGCCCTGCTTATCAGGCTGACTGAAAAATATCCATTTACAACACATACAGATGAGGAGGTCTGTAGTTTGAAATTATATACCTTTACAATTCACTTGAATGCCAGATCATCCCATCTATCTATTCATTCATTCAACCCCTCCTGCCATTGGATGGGTGGAGCCCCTCCTATGCAGGCAGCCACAGAATTCACCCATATAGAATACCCCAGCCACCTCTCTATCCAACCCATTCAGCCTTATTAATCTAGTCTCTCTTCCTCTTTATCCATTTCATTCCGTCCTCTCGTTTCCACCCAGCCATTTTATCCTCCGTTGATTGCAAACAGAGGACATACAGTATCTGAAGTGAAACAGAATGAATATTAACTGAGTAGCAGTCGGATCACTGTACTGAAGTGAAGAGTCTTTTTTTCCTCTCTCTTACCTTATCATCTCTGGCTCTTTCAATCAGCTCCACGATAAAGCTGGCACCATGTAAAGTGGCATGAGCGCCATCAGCCATGCAGATGAGTCCTGCTTCCTTTACCTTAATTAGAGCTCTCATGGGAGTGGGTCTGAGGGGCATCAGCATCAGCCGCTCATACCACAGAGATACCTTTCATTAAGCCCATTTTAAGGAAAACTGGCATGGTTGCTGTCGCTGAGGCACTACACAGAAGAACATTTAAAAACTGTCATGATATTCCTGCATGTTATTCGAATCTTGTCACTCAAACTGTGGGCAGAAATGCATTCCCTCCCCTTAATTTCAGGAATAGACAATATAATCCCCAAAAGACAAGGGCAATAGAGGTGCTATTAAAAAGGCTCCCACTGTACTTACACATATCTTGTGAGAATCTGCAAATTCGGTCTGTAAAAGTGAAAGTGGTTAGTTGATAAAGTGAGGAGTAAATGAGCAATAAAATTATCCTTAACTGTGTGAATGACCACTTACTTGTTTTGATCATTTCATTAAACAATAAATGCAGGGGATGCAAGACTTGGTAGTGATAAACTTACAATCAAAGAGAAAGAGAGAGTGAGAAGGAGAAAAAAAGAGAAAAAAAACAAAAACAAATAGATTAAGCTGAATATTTTCTACTGTTCTCTTATATTAAATACTGTTAATGAATTAATCATGAAAATCATCAATACTGGGGATAATTTAATCAACATAACACTGACTATGAATGTATCGACTTTCTTGTCTTTATTATGTTAATAAGGGAATCTGTGTGAATAAATTATAGCACATGTGCTCCGATGATTAAAAAAGAGACTCTTTTTTGTACTTCAATCATTTTTCATTCACAAATCTGAATTCTGAAGATTTAAGGTTTCAGCTCCTTTTTTTTTTGTTCTGATAAATTTCCATGCCCATGAATTAATCTGCCAGTTATTTCCTTGAATAATTGTTCTTCACTGAATCAGAAAAGAGAAACATTTCCCCACGTGGCTTTATACTGCTCTTGCTCCCTATTTAAAACGAAACATTTTCTTATCCAGCAATATTTTTTGTTTGTAATTACTGCAACCATCCACTACAGGTGCATTATAAAAGCAAATCAAATACATTCTGAAATGATCACAGGCCAGACTAATGTAATGTAAATAAAACAAGTTTGACTAAGTCACAGTTACCCGTTGGTCTCCGTCCCCTTTAAACGGGGAGGCGCTCCGGTGCTCACCCCCAGCCCCGGGGCTCTCCGCCGCGCTCCGGGAGGTGCGCGCTGAGGGAGTTCGGACTGGTTTAGAGCGGACGCGTCGGAAACCTCCCTGGAGGGGCCCCGTGTAATTCGATGCACGCTGTTAAAGCTTAGAGTATATTGTCTTCCCTTTTGCTTATGAAGCCTCCACCCACCGGCCCACCCTACATTTAGCGGATCATGTGACTCGGGGTAAGTCATTTGCAAGTACAACAGTTCTCTGTGCGCTCCCATTCATTTCCTGAGAACTGCCTGAGCCGAGCAGCTGAGAGGCAGAAGGGGAGGGAGCTGCTCGCTCACTCACTCACACTCTCACTCACACACACACACACACACATATACATACACACGCACACACACGCAGAGAGTGAGAGGAGAGAAGAGGAGAGGTGGAGACGAGACAGAGAGGACTGTAGAAAGGAAAACAGTCTCCGCGGCTCTGCAGCTTCTGACAAGGTCTGTGCAATTTTCTTGTGCTGTTCCTCTGCTGCTGCTGCTGCTGTGTGCTTCGTTTGTCACGTTGCCGGGGCTTTGTGCTTGTGTTCAGCTGTCATTGCTGTGTCAAAGCAGATGACAACTCAGATCACCTATAGTATTGTGTTTGGCGTCTGTCAGCGGAGGGGAAACGAGAGACCCCCGCATGCTGCTGACTGGACAACACTTCTCAGTGTCAGTTCATCAGCTGCCATGAAAGAGAGGGGGGGGGGAGAGAAAAAAGTGATTATTATACTCGGAGCGACTGTGGACATAGGCAGCATCCGCGCTGTAGAGCGCAGGCACCGGTTGTGTTTCACATCTCTTATCTCTTACCAGTCCATTGCAACTTCAGACATATCTGCTGATCAGTGAAGGGCTGCTGTAGAATAGCACTGAGTGTGACGCCGGTGCAAAAACTCTCAGCACTTCTCAGTGGAAAAAAGTTTGCTGCTTGTCGCTGAGTTTCGTGCATGTCTTAAGAGAGTTCTGTGTGTGTGTGTGGGTGTGCATTTGTGTGAAGCATTGCGGTGTGTGTGTGCGTGAGAGAGAGAGAGAGACAGTCTTGTTTGCCTATTGTAGCAGCCTAGAAACGGAGAAGCGAGGCTGTTAGGAACGGGTTAAACATTAGGAGGCTTGGATAGCGGTGGAAGGACACCCGGGTGTGTGTGTGTATGTGTGCGTGTGGGAGTGTTGCAGGGGTGGTGTCTTGGATGTCATCGCCAGCGCTCTCACTTCCAGTGTAATAGTCATTGGTATTGATGGGTGGCTGTCACAGGGGCAGAGAGCCACCAAGGCTGGGGAGAGTGGCCGGGGGCTGGCCCTTGGCTGTTATTTTCAATTACAGGGGACCAGGGCAGAGCTGACAGCAAAGGCATTTGTACATCCAGTGAGGGGGAGGTGGTGGAGGAGGAGGAGTGTGTGTGTGTGTGTGTGTGTGTGTGTGTGTGTGTGGAGGGAGTGGGAGGGAGAGAGAGAAAGGTAGGGGGGGTGGTAAAGACTCTGGCCTCTGCTCCTGGGTTTGATGTGGAAACTAAGCACTGACCTCTGTGACTTTACCCTAGCAATGCGGAGAGGCCCTGGCTTGCCTTTAACTGTGTGTCAGCCATAGGGTGTTTGTATGTGTTCAAGTGTGTCTCTCCACTGTATATATACATACATATAAAAAGAAAGGGGAAAGGGGTGGGCACACACACACACACACACACACACACACACACACACACACATACACACATATGTGTGTGTGTGGTTGAGACCTCCTGCAGCTCCTGGACTCAACAAGGCAGATCGGTGCCCATTTAAAGTCTCACTTAAATCCATTTACAAAGAGGTCTTCTGCCTGTGCATGAATAAGCAGGCAGATACCACACATATAAAATAGACTTTCTACACAGTGAAGAATCATATCAGATCACTATCTGCACGCTTTTTGGCTCCAACTCATTAATGGTGGTAATGTCATGGATTGGAAGAGTTATTTGTGAATAACAGGAAAAAGAAACTGTGGTTAATTATTTCACCTTTGAACCACATCTTTGGTCAGTGTCATTGTTAACACTAGATAATGTAGCTGTAATTAGGCGGCTCAGTATATGTGCAAACAGTTCCTTAATAGAAAATCTTTAATGTGAGCGGATACTGAATGATCATTGGGATTAAGCCCGAGGAAATGCCCACATTAATAGGTTCACATTTTAAAATGTATAATTTTTTATGTCTATGCCTGTTCACAGCACTCAGGCCTATGGAGAAGCATGGAATTTAGGTGTCTCTGTGCAGGCATTTCAGTTTGAAAGCTCAAAGGCTGCATTTAGGTGTGGATTGGCAGAAACATGCACTTTTCAATAGGATCATGCAGACAACCCATGTTCATTAGCTGATTGGATCTCATCTGTGTCCTTCCCTGATTTGTCACGCCCCTGTCACATGACCATTTCTGGAAGAAGACATCAGCCCTGATTACCCCTGGTTAATACAACATATAAGATTATGGGCATTGCTCACTTTGTTGTCTGTGCTAGAAGCTGCTGTCCATTTACATTCTGGGTTTTATCATGATACAGCTGCCTACATGTGAAGGCAAGCTGCTCAGTGTGTTTGAATGGTCACGTGACATACATTTTCAGACATGTCAGTATTAACAAAAAGTAAGTCTCAGTGGACATCATTTTCAGTGATGTAGCCACCACTGATTACTGAAACAGAATGTGCTACTTCTTCATTAAAAGGTTTTTAAAAGACAATGACTATATTTTTGTGATATAAGCTGCTCAAGTGTGAACGTCACTGATGGCATTTCCAAACTTTTTTTTACAGACTTCAATGTAATATTTTTGACTAAGAACAGTCCAAATGCTCTATTGAACTCAAAAGACAGTCAAAATTAACTGTAAATTTTTAGTATATTTCTTAAGATGTTGGTAGAGTTAGACATAACATTTTGTCATTCAGTCGCAGGTCACTTTACATAAGGAGCTGATTAATGATCTTTGTGACTTCATTCAGACATTCAGATACCAGTGACTAAAATGTTACATGATCTGACTTAGTAAGCTAAAAAAAAAGATTTGACCACTGTAGAATTTTAAAATAAGTGACTCTGGTTGTTCAGTCATTCCAACAAATCCTCCACATTAAATGACAAAATACTGTAAGCTTTAATGTTTATCCATGCCACATAATCTGCACTAGCTGATGTGACAACAGTGTCAAAAGGATGCTGTTTGTTTACTGCTGGGATGAAAGTCTGAAGTTTAGCTGGGAAAAAATGAGTGGGATACCTTTAGTAAAAGATTATGGTTTGTATTTAAACTAGGTGCTTTTTAAGGGTAGGAGTGTTTAGCACTGTTGCCTCATAGGAAGAAAGTTTGGGTTTAAACCTGCTTGTCATTTCTGTGTAGATTTTGGATGTTCATCTTTGTGGCTTCAGGGTTTTCTCCAGATGCTCTGTATTCTCCCACAGTCTAAAGAGATGCTTGTTAGGATAATTGTTGACTCTAAATTGGCTGTACAGGTGGATGTGAGCGGGACTGGTTGTCTGTGTCTCTGTGGTAGCTCTGTGTTGGACTGACAACCTGTTCAGAGTGTACCTCGCCTTTTGCTCAGTGTCAGCAAGGGTATGTTCTGGCTTCCCATGAACCTAGATCAACATGCAGTTAAGAAAATAGATGGAACTTCAGGTTTACAGTAATAACCATCAGGTTAAAGTTCATGGTCTTGTTTAAAGGAAATCTAGGTTGGTTGTCTGTAGGAAGTGGGGGTTAAAGTCCAACATTTAGTTGACTCATCCATCCAGCAGGCAAGATTCTTACAAGCAGTAGAAGGCTTTGTCATTTGAAAATTGACTTAGGCTGTTTTGGGATGTCTGATAAAATGAATTGTGTTATTTTTGCTTAAAGTATCGGAATTTCCCACACATAGACTTTACATAGACTTGGACAGGCTGAATGGATAAACATATTAACAGCTGGTGACTCATTGTAGCATTTATTTATTTTTTATCCCACTGAGAGAATGATGCCATTCGCAATCAGCGCAGTAGTGGACAAACAGCTTGCTTTTATTTTGAAAGTTCAGTTGCTGCTACCCACCACACCCTGTTTGCTGGTTTACAGGCCAGGTTGTTGTGCTGGTGGTTCTCTAAATTATTCAGCTGCTTTGCTGGTGCGTCTCTCATCCCGTCAACTATCCTGAATGGCAGCTGCCCATGCTGTCCTTGATTTGGAGATCAGCTGCAAGCTGGAGGGTCACTCTAACCAAAACCGGCAGTATGTGGAGACTGCTACATGTGCCACTACTATAAGTTCACAGAGGTGTCAGACCAGAACAAGGACTGTAGTTGGAGTCCACCCACAGGATGAAACACAACCTGGAGAGGCAGCTCATTATAATGCTTTGTTATTTATTTGTTTAATTGTCACAAAGTATGCGTTAGTTAAAACATTTGCATAGATCTCATATGAAAGATATATTTTTTAGTATGTCTTTTCCTCATTTTAGCACACCCACCCCCAACCCACCACTATGGTCACCAACAGAAAGCAAATCTTTGCAATACTCTGACTATACTTGTATTATAACGAACAATATGATGGCTCACACCTCCAGTTCTTTTCCTAGGCAACTGTATTGAGTTGCTGCTGCCAGCCTGATTCCTTCAATGGCTCAAAACCCACCCCAAGACACGGTCCAAGGGCTTATGATAAAGATCAGTACAGGTGGGGGGACTCAATTAAAAAGCCAATCACTAACGGGTAGGCTCTATCTGTCCATCAACACTGCTCTGCCCAGGATATTTAATTGCTCGGCAGGATTCCCCCTTTAAAGGCATCCTCTGTCAGCCACATATCAGAAAGCACAAATTGACTGCTTGTTGACAGATTGAATCTTTCAAGAAGATGTGCCATACTCTGGTTTGTTTATGTTAACAATACATAGGATCAAATTCTTATTCAAGATGATGAAATTCGCCAAATTAGACCTAATCAGCTGGGTTAACTGCTGCTATATTGACTGACTGTTTATTGATCCAAGTGGGTGTTATGGAGTGTATCAGCATTGATTGCAGCTAGACTGCAGTGCACTATATGGCTGGATTAATATGGGTCTCTGACTGTAACCCGTGGCCAGGGTGAGAGGAAAACCAGAGAGGTGGGATATGTGGACTCAGTATGTTTGTGACCCGCAGATCCTGTTTCTGAATGTGTCTTTTCATCTTTTGAGCTGCCAAACCAGGATTCCTGCCACATTATTTAATGAACTAGAATGTCTTGATATGTGAAACAGGCAGCAGCCAAAAAAGAAAACTTTGTATAGTGAGTGATGTACTTGGTCACAAAAAAATTCCTTAACCAAAAAGACAAAATTGTTGTGGATTCTTTCTGTTACTTCACTGTCCATGGAACAGTGGTTTTATTGAACAGTCTGTGGGTGAAATAAGAAAAAAAAATATTTGTAGGTGATGTTTGTGAGCTGGAGTCCCTGTGCGGGTATTTCATAATGTCAGAAGATGACAAAATGTTCTTTCCCTTTGCACATTCTCTTGTGGATTCAACCTTTGACCCGAGTGTCCAGCCCCCGTTTGTTTACCAAATTAAGTTAAGGGTGTACACAGAGTGCAAGAGCATGTGTGTTTAGTGAGCGCAAGAGGGAGAGAGAAACAAAGAGTGCGATATGGTCAGCTCAAACTTTCCAGTGTTTTACATCTGGAAGTCAAGCAAAAGTAACAAAAAAAAAAAACTTTACACACATTCAGTGAAACTGGTCATGAGCTGTAAGGATGTGAAAGAGGCCATTAGTGTTTTAGCTCCTGTTTTAGACTGACCTGCTTCCAACAGGCACTTATTTTTCAACTTTTAGCTGGATCTATTTTTTATTCTCTTCCTCTGTCCTCCATCTTTCCTTTTTATATGATCGGCATGTTTAACATTACCTGGTTGCCTTGCCGACACGGAGGGAGAGAAGGGGGAGAGAGAGAGAGAGGGAGAGAGAAAGAAAGTATGGAAAGTATTGTGCAACAGCCAGTAACTCTGAGGTTGATATTGCAAATAGTGAAACAAAATCAGAGAGAACTACAATGTAACATGAGTGATTGCAGCTTCTCAAACATCAGTATAAGTACTTTTCCCCACATTGCTTGGTTGAATACTTTTAAGGAGTTTCCTGTTGCTCTGGAGCATCCAGGCTTTTATTTTGATAGAGCAAAAAACCTCATTTTTAAAAATGATGCCTGACCAGTGTATTGATCCAAGTTTTTTTTTTTGGGGGGAGTAATGACACAATTGCTAGAGCAGCACACTCACTGCTTACTGGAAGTGACTCATGTTGCGGAGCTTGCCCCCAGACTCTGATTTGAGGTTGCTCGACATGTTTCCATGGCTAGGATGGAAAGGTATGTCAGTGGAAGGCCTGTCTATATGTGATGACGTTTCCTCTTCAAACTAGCGTGTAATTTACTTCGACCAAATATGGTTGGTTAACAGAGGGAAAGAGAAAAGGAAGGAAGCCAAGAAAGAGTGATGAGAGAGTATTCAAAGTCAGCATTTTCAGAGTGTTTTGGACTATTTCCGGGCTGTTTTTTACATAGAGTTTCCCTTCACGGACTCTTCTGGGAGCTGCTTCTCTCCAGTCTCAGTGCAGATGGTTTCAGCAGACCTGTGTAAGGATGCTGCTCCGATCACTGTGAACTTTGTTTCCAGTTGTACTGTAGGTCAACTGCTAGGAAAGGAAATTATGTAAACAGCATTTGGAATCCATTTGGGAGGGCTGTGGCATTCCACAAAGCCGAATCTAGGCTCCTACTATGGGCCATAGCTCCACTCAATTAGCTACTTTAGCCAGGTATCAACATGGCACAGCATCAGCTCTAAAAGATAGGAAAAATAATCGAAGTGAAGGCGTGAGTAGATGAGTAATAGAGGTAAACACAGCTGCTGGCGTTTATTGAGTGGTGTTGGAGAGCTGGAATGGGTCAAACCAAGGGGAAAAACTCAGTGAGCGAAAATAGCTGCGCACATTGATGTAATAAGTGTCAGTGTGTTGGAATGTTTTGCTTGGTCCGTTATTGTCTATTTCCATGTGCTGTGTTGGGGTGGATTTGGTTGTGTCAGCACAAAGTAAGGTTAGATAGGGAAGGCACTTCATGATGCTGCATCAAGAGGACTCTGCAAAGCTATTAGACACTATAAGAAAATTGCCTGTGTGCTTGTGTATATGCCTTTATGCTGGCCGCTGTTTGTATTACAAGAGATAGCGAGTGAGAAAAAAGGGCAAAGGAAGACAAGTAGAAAAAAATAAGTGTATGTTTCAGTGTTTGAGATAATATTATTTCTACATGAGTTGTTTACAGTAGATACAGTAGTAGATGAGTCACTGTATGGGTGCTTTGGCATGCCTGCATTGTACAGTTATTGTAAAACATCTAGGTCGATCTTGGAGAGTGCACGTGTGCTGTGATGCATTTGGAAGCCAAGCCATTGTTAGTAGTATGTACACAGTACATATGTTGGGGGAAGGGGGCTTGCATTCAGGCATACATGTTGGAACACAAGTACACAACCATACCCTATCAGAGCCCAGGGGATAAAAGACTGTAGCCCACTCAAAGAATTCCCTTTTAGGGTAGGAGTGTACTGTCATCCCTTCGGGTGGGTGGGGGTGGTGAATATGTGGGTGTTTAGTGGTGGTGGTGGTGCTAGAAAGGATGCGGTTTTTTTCTGAGGATACTAAACTGATGCATCCAGCCTCCCTGTTAGTGTAGGAAATGACAGCAGATTTTCTCTCTGACCCTCATTTTGAATATGCTGAAAGCAGCTAGAAGTTCATCATTAGCAAAGCAATTACAAAATACCACAAGATTATCTTGCTTAATACCTTTACAGCACTTTTGACTGCATCTTATATTTCTTTTTTGTAGTAGCCTCCAACAGTAAAGCATCAATAAGAATATATTCACTGGGTTTTCATGATTTTTTTTTCATGGTGAATTCTGTATAGAACTGTGCCCACGATGCTGCTCTGTCTCTTTGAGATGATTAGTAAGTACTGCAATGTGGTCACCTCAACCAAAGACCTGTGAACTGAAAGTAAATAAGAGACTGGTAGAGAGTTACTAAGTGCATCTTGTATTGATCCACTGGTGTTAACCTGTTTCTCTCTCTGTCTCTCTCACTCATGTACAGTTTAGCCTTATGGTGGGAAAAACATGCAGAGAATATTACAGTATCTTCCTGAAAGGCTAAGCCAAGTACTCCACACGTTTATCCTGGTTTGCTTGGCTCCACCTCCCCCTCCTTTGGTACAAGTGAGGTTTTTGTGTCACAGGCTATTTTAGATGCACAGCCACTGACCGTGCTGCATTTACTGAGGTGTATGTGTGTGTGTATGTGGTGTTCCTGAGAGGTCAACGGATTATGTTGAAGCAAGAAGACCTCATAGTAAACTGGCTCTTTCGGATCTGTTTTGTGGCGTGTATTTGTGGTTTTGTTAGCACCAGACTCAATCCAGCTTTCTTACTAAACATTTAACTTATTCTTTCTCATGATTACATCAAAATGACCTTCAATTGGGCATAAATAGTCTAAAATGGTGTCACAAATTGCTTTGACTTCGAAGTCGAAGCTCACTTGAGTAATGCCACCTCACTTTAGAGCTGTCACGGTCACAGCTTGTTTAGCTGTTTCTCTGCTGCATTTGAAGCACATGATGCAAGAGGATGTCAGACTCTTCTGTTTACCTCTCTCTGGAGCAATGTGGAGGAGTGTGTGTGTATTTGTGCATGGTTTGTGTGTGCAAACTGTAGGTGTGTGTGGGTGGCTGTTTGTGTTGAATGGGCATCCATATTATTCTTTCATGGGCAGAGCTGCAGAGTTTATGTGTACTGTATGTGTGTCTGTCTCTGAATCTAAGATAAATTTGGTTCATGGTGGGTGCAGGCAGAGGTCACAAGGTTTGTAAGTGTGTGTGAGCCAGACTGTAGATCAGAAAAGGGGCTCAGGAAGTCAGGCTTATAAGAAGTGCATTTGACACAGAGACCGAGACACACAGACAAACCAGACAGCGACCGACTCTTCTTTTCGCTTTGAGTGTTTCCTCTCAGAATAAACAGCTTCTTCATTTCCCACAGTTTCACAAGACCTAGACGGGACGGAGGTGGTAATGGTGGAGGTGGGGATATTTTGCAAAGACAAAAAGTCACAGAAAAAAAGATAAAAGATTTCCCTTTTGTCCTGTTGTAACCTGATATTTTAAACACTTGACTTAATAAACAAGTGGCAATGGGGAATCTATCTGACTGAAGTGTTAGTACTTGCATAACTTGTTTTGAACTGTCATGTCTTTGGCTTAAATTGATATGTTTCAATTGATTAAATAAAGTGTATGCCAATGCCAGCATACCACATCTTCTCATCATCTTTTGCTGTATTTGACTGTTTTTATAGCAACTATATGAATAGGTTTTATGATAACCTGTACATTTGTTTCTCTGAATATACTCATAGTTCATGTGTTTTATCTAGTGTCCACTAAGCAGTTCCTACAAATTATTCCATGTGTATCTGTGTTTATTTGTGCACTGGTGAAGGCAGTGTACTTGAGCTGCATCCGGCGACCTCATCCCCCCTCATCATGACAGGATTACTGACACAGGATCCCCCTGCCCCTGGCAGAAATAGCAAGGACCCAAGGGCAATTCACCAGAATATGGGAACTTCCGTGGGCCTTATTAGTGTGCAGCTCTATGCGTGTGTAGTGTGATGTTTGTGTTTTTACATGGGCATCAGCTCTATAAATGGAGCTGGTTTCCTCTCAGGTGCTGAGCTCTTTGGCTCAGGCAAGAACAACATGAGTTCACTGCTGTATGAATCTTTCTCTCTTGCTCTCTCTCTCTCTCTCTCTCTCTCTCTCTCTCTCTCTCTCTCTCTCACTCACTCCCTCTCTTAC
>VUQH01043744.1:0-12924 GCA_015106775.1 Etroplus canarensis | reverse complement strand
AAAAGTTAGAAAATTCCTGAATAAAATCTTTGTTAAAATGAGGAGGTCTATATACTAGAGCACAGAGTACAGGAGAGAACAGATCCAGCATAAACAATTGTATTTCAAAAGTAGTGTAATCACTTCTAGGCAACATTCTGCAACAGTTCAATGTCTCATTGTACTCTGAAATGAAAGCACAGAACAAACAAGCTATTGAAGTTCAAAAAGAAATCATGGACTAAACCAAAATGTATTCTAAACTGCTGACTCATCAAAGTAGACACCTTTGGATATAACAGCTGAATACACTCATGGCATTCTTTCTACAATGGAAATCAAATATTCTTCAGCAAGTTCTTCTCAACTCTGTTGCAGAAGTTTCCATAAATGTGTGGCACTTGTAGGTTGCTTTGCTTTCACTCTTCTGTCCAGTTCATTGATAGTGTTTAGGTCTGGAGACTGTGTGTTATGGTTTGTGGTTTTTGGTATTGTGGGACTAGGTTTTGTTTAATCCTGGGATGTTTGGTTTTCCTTTTTTCTGTCTCGTTCTTGTTTCTTTCCAGTTTGGTTGCATCCCCTTTGCTGTGTGCCTTATGTTTTACTTTCATTGTTCCTGCCCCAGTTCATGTTTAGTTATTGGTTCTTTGTGTCTTCATGTTTTCCAGTATTCATCCTCCTTGTCTCTAGTCTCGGTGTGTTGGTTCATTTTTCCCTTGAGTCCTTGTATTTATTATCTTTGTAATGTGTTTGTTCCTTGTTATCCTGGATTCAAGGCTTGATCTACCTCCACTGCTGCAGCTTTAAGTTGTTAACCTATTGCTTGTTCCCTGAAAAAGGCTTTTTTGTATAATTCTAAAATACATTATTTTTCAGATTTAGGTATCTTTACTTTTTTTAAATCTCTGTTCATTACCTACCTTTGTGCCATTTCAAGCTATTCATTGGACTTGAACTGCTTGAATCTTAATAAAAAAGTGGAAAATTTTGATGTTCTAAAACTTTTGACCAGTAGTGTAAATATATATTTATAATAGATAGATAGATAGATAGATAGATAGATAGTATAGTTGGAATTGCAAACTCAAAAACACACTTGTTATAAATTCATTTTCATTCTTATTATTGAGAACTGTTAACATTTTCACATTCAGAGCTAAGATGTGTGCCAGGCACTGATCTTTCAACCATCTTGATGTTTGCACACTAACCCCCACGGTCCCTCCAAAGCTTTAGCGGACACTCAGCAAACAGCTTCAAATGTCAGTTGCAGATTTTTGCCAAAGCAGGCATAATGCTCCCACTGCTGCTTAGCAAAACACAGCATCCATCTGTGAGCATGTGTCATACAATGCCTGTATAATATCCATCCATCACTTCCAATCTCATAGAGAAGTAAAATCCCATCATATGTTAATATCTTTATATACTGATATTTTTACAAGTCAGTAATAAGGGCACTTACTTTGGGTCATCACTACAACAGTATATTGCAGAAAACACAATTCTATAGCACTGCCCTCTGTTCGGACTAAACAGTGTAATCAGTCTTAAAGTTGCACACAACATTAAAAAAATAGAAGTGAATGTCTTAATGTTATCATGACAAGCCCATCATATGCTGCTTCATCTCTTCTTTCTCATCTCCAGGTGGTTTCCATGGGTTTGTATATGGGGGAACAGGCTTATCTGCGAAGCAGCTGGAACATTCTGGATGGTTTCCTGGTTTTTGTGTCTTTGATTGACATTGTTGTGTCCATGGCGGGAGGGGCCAAAATCCTGGGCGTGCTCAGAGTACTCAGGCTGCTCAGAACATTGCGTCCCCTCAGGTTGGTGTTAGCGCTGCATTTTTTTTTTAAATTGTGTCTTATCTTGTTTGTGTAATCTCCTGAATATATTGTTATAAATGGCAGATTTGTGTCGTGGTTTTTTTTTGTTGTCTGAGCAATCTGTGCAGACAACAGTTCAAAATGTTTTTCTTAAAGAAAATGGCCAGTGCTCCAAAATCCAGTTACAAGCCTATTTGAAAATTACAACAGCAAGAACAATGGCATAATGAATAAATTACAGTGCTGTGTAAAGGTCTTGAGTAACCCCTCATTTTTCTACATTTTGCTTCCAAGAAGCCTTTCTTGTAATTTTAAAATTTATTAAAAAGAAAAAGTGGACGTGAGCAATGGTTCTCCAGGCTCCCTGTACCTTATCATTTTCAGATGAATGTTTTGTTTGTTTGTTTCTTTCTTTCTTTGTTAACACTGGCCACCTAACACTGACCTATCAATCATTCAAACATGAAGAGCACCTAACACAGGGGATGAACCTTTATCAAAGAACCAATTTTTAACTGTATCTTTATGTTCTTTGTTATGCAGTCTGTCACAAAAATACATCATTTCTTCCCACTTCTTTAATTACATCTGTGAAAAATACCATAGATAACAGTTTGACAGGCATAAAATGGTATTTTTGCAACAACAAAGCGATTTCCAAAGAGCTGTTAGCTGAAAACTTAGCATATATCAGCATGGTGTGCAGTGTGTCCTTAAAAAATAAAGGAAACTGAAGAAGTGGAGGACAAAAGAAGAAGAAGGAGGCCTAAAAAAGTCTACAGCAGATGAACAGTATCTGAAAGTCATGCTCTTGAAAGATAGGAAAAAATCCAACAAAGACCTGACACAGGACCTGAAAGATGCATCTGGCCCTTCAGTTGATCCATCTACTGTTCACTGAAGCCTCGTCAGAAATGGTCTAAGTGAAAGGCTGGCTGTCAAGAAGCCGTTCTTAAAGAAGGACTGAAAGTCAATGGCAACAGGTCTTATGGTGTGATGACCTCAACCTTACTGTCACACTGTGGGATCATCTTGACAGAAAATGGATCAATAGGCAAGTAACATCCAAAGAAGAGCTTTGGAATGTCCTTTAAGAAACTTGGAGAACTGTTCCTGAAGAATACTTGAAATGGCAAGAAAGCTTGCTTAAGAGCATTCAGGCTGGGCTGAAGAACAAAGGTGGTCATACCAATTATTGACTCTGAAGCTGGTTAGAATTTTGCAACCTCTGTTTTTGTCTTGTTTACTGTATCTCAATTTATGTTTGCAGATTTCAAGAAATCATTGCACCTGTTTCCCATTGTCCCAGTAAAATATAAAGACATGAAGGATGGCTCGAGACTTTTGCACAGTGCTGTATTTATTATGTTTTATTAGTTCTGTTTTCAGTCATAAAGGAAAATGGAGTAATAACATGCATGACTCACAGCATCCAACTTGCAAAAAAACAGATAGCAAATAAGCACTATTCCACTTGTTCACTTTTCTCTCTCCTTTCTTCAGAGTGATTAGCAGAGCCCCAGGACTGAAGCTGGTGGTAGAAACTCTCATCACTTCCCTCAAACCCATTGGCAACATTGTCCTCATCTGTTGTGCGTTCTTCATCATCTTCGGCATCCTCGGGGTTCAGGTAGGAACAGATGCCTTTAAGTCACTCTCACTGCTTTCCTACTTCTTTCATCACTGTACAACATTTTCAGTTAGTGTGATGTGTGACCAGCTCATTATTTCACTCAGGTGCACTCCTAATTTAGAGAGATAGAGAACCTCAAAAACCTTATTTCATTGTTCTTCAATATACAGCTGTTTAAAGGAAAATTCTTCTACTGCTTGGGCCCCGATGTCAAAAACATCACCAACAAGTCTGATTGTCTTCAAGCCAACTACAAGTGGGTTCACCATAAGTACAACTTTGACAACCTGGGACAGGTGAGTGTTTTACTTTCTGTACTTATATGGTTTGCAGTATGTAATAAAAAAAAGTGTACAATTCAGGGCAAGGTAAGGATAACAGTGTTTTTTACCCACCCGCTGTCATCTAGGCTCTGATGTCCCTGTTTGTACTTGCCTCCAAAGATGGTTGGGTCAATATCATGTACCATGGTTTGGATGCTGTGGGTGTCGACCAACAGGTACCTGGATATAAGCTGTAGAACAACGGATTTTATTAGAAATCTGCAACATTTTTATCTAAGTAACTTTCTTTTTCCTCTCTTTCCCATCACAACATTTTACATGAAATCACATCAAAAACACTCACACCACTCCAACCCCAGCCAATAACCAACAACAACCCCTGGATGTTGCTGTATTTCATCTCCTTCCTCCTCATCGTTAGCTTTTTTGTCCTCAATATGTTTGTTGGCGTGGTGGTGGAGAACTTCCACAAGTGCCGTCAACACCAGGAGGTGGAGGAGGCCAAGAGGCGTGAGGAGAAACGTCAGCGGCGCATGGAGAAAAAAAGGAGGAGTAAGACAGAAGTTAGACAGGAGACAGGGATGGAGGATAACAAGGCTAAAAAGACAACTGAAAAACTGGAAAAAAAACAGAGCACAAAAGCAGCTGCAGGAGGAGACAGAAATAGAGTGCGGGGATTGAAAAGAGTCTGCTAAGAAATCAGAAGCAGACAGACATTTAGAAAATAAAAATGGGTAAAATTAAATGAAAAACTATTACACTTACCATAATATTGCAAGATAAAGTGATACAAAGCACAAACTGCTTGAAAACAGGGTCTTTAATAGCTCATTTTAGCTCTATTGTTATTATGGCAGATCAGCAGACTCATTTTCTTTCCCTGTCTTCAGCTGAGATCAGCACTGATGAAAATTTGTGCTATAAAACAGAGGATTGAAAATGAGACAGACAGATAGTAAAAAAAAACAGCAAGCGTCAAATTTTGTGTGCTCTGCAATTAGATTTTTTTTACTGTGATTTGAGCTTGATCAAACCATTTATAGTTTGCATTTTAAGGGGTGTCTGTGTACATTATTATTACATTGCAGTTGTGGGTTCACTTCTGTAATGAAGCTGAGAGAGCTTGAATGAAGAAAAAAATTCTTAAAGTAGATGTATTACACTTTTTCCTTGTGTTCTGTCATATATGTACAGTTATAAGGGTGGATGCTCACAGATACATTCTCTATAACATCTGTATGATTTTGAAAGGTGGGGATATTCTTAAAATGGTCATCTCAGATGCTTGCTGTATCTCTTGCTGTGAGAGCAGAAGCCCCACCTACCTACTTTTTAAACTTCTGTTTGCAATATGGCAGCCAATGAAAAGAAAGCTGGCTTAAAGGAATGGTGGCCTTAAAGGGAGAGGAGCTAAATCAACTTGTTTCTATCAGTGGATTAACTGAGGGGTTACTCAAAGGCCAGACAGATATAAGCAGTAGAACAACATACCTTATTGGAAACTATTTTGAACACTTGCGAAAAGCTATTCTAGAATGATTGAAGAAAACAAGTATGGAGCTTTAATAGGCCTACTTTAAAAATGTAATTATTTTATTTTTTATTTATAGAAGCCCAGAAGCTGCCCTATTATGCCAGCTATGGCCACGTGCGTCTGATGATCCACACACTGTGCACAAACCACTACCTGGATCTCATCATCACCTTCATCATCTGCATCAATGTGATCACCATGTCCTTAGAGCACTACAATCAACCTCATGTAAGATGTTTACCTGAGCGTGCAAAAATTAGCACATGCTGGGTGTATATATAGGTGGCGTTAAGAATAAATACATTGATGTTTGGAGAATGCAGTGGGCATAGACCTAGTTGTGTATGTCTGTGTATGAAAACTTGGTAATTTATTCAATTTACATCTGCTTTTCATAAAAGCAGAAATAGACAGATTTCTGTAAGCTTCATCTTTGTAGAAAGAATGTATACAGGATTTTTATGCTGAGTTTTGATGTCTGTCAAATCTTTCTAATTTTTATCTGCATCACACTACAGCTTTCGGTCTCCTGCTCTTCTTCCCTTCTTCAGACAGCAGCATCTAAAATACCACTGACTTGTCATCCACCAGGAAACTGTATTTCAGGCTCCATAGCATGTGCTGCGAGTAGCTGCAGTTCATACAAAGGAGCTGTGATTGCACTGTTGATTTGACAAGGGCTGCTCTCAGAGTGGTGTTACCTGTACACTATGTATGTGGCACATGGAGGTTTAAAAGCCTGACAGTGCTTTTGTAGGGGAGAGAAAAGTGATTATCTTTGAGATAAGATGCCCATTTGACCTTTATAAAGGAGCAAGCTTTCTCAAACTGACCGAGCATCAGATAAATATCACAGGTCTTGGCTGTGTTTGTCAGCTGTTGGTCCTGACATTTGGGAGCCTCCCACTTGTTAGAAAACACAGCTCTATTTATAAAAGGAGAAAATAGCCTGCAAAGTAATCTAGCCTCTGCAATGACTAGAAGCTAGAGTGGGTTTAAAAAATTAAAACATGTTTGCCATTGGAATATTTAGATACTCTGTAAATACTATTTTATAGTGGTATCATGAAGGGAGGATTTTCTGTTTTGGCCGCTGGCACGCTTGATTTTACTGTACAAACAACTGGAAAAATTCCAATTTGCTGATGCAACTAATAATTCACTCTACCCCATCAGATATCCTGACACACACACATACACACACATGCCCCTTTTTTACTCTCTGTTTTCAGTCTTTGGATCTTGCCCTGAAGTACTGCAACTATTTCTTCACCTCCACATTTGTGCTGGAAGCAGTGCTCAAACTCATTGCCTTTGGTGTGCGTCGCTTCTTCAAAGATAGGTACAGTGTGTATTTATACCTTTTATGATGGTTGTGTTATGCTGTATGAAAGTGTTCTCCTGTCTTTCAACACTTTAGCAGTGTGTACACACTCATATTTCGATTATAAAACAGCTTAGATGGACTGCAGATCTCATCCGTACTCGTGGTTTTGTTAATCTGCTGTCCAGAGGTAGGCTACACTGTATCTGAATGATAGACAGCTTTTCTCATAGCCTTACAAGTGTCTAATGCGCAGCGGCCTTTGGATTAGATACTGACATTTCTATCAGTAAAAATTACAATGTCATTCTATGCGACTGTCTGTTCAGCTAAGCCACTTATCACATATGTCAGGAAAAAAAAACATTAAAGCAACTATCAGGGCTTTAGGCGCATGCTATAATCTCTTGAGTTAACGTATAATATAAATTGTGCCACTATAAACAGTTATTTAGTTCAGAGTGTAATGGCTGTATGAACCTGCCTTTTGCTTTGATCATTATTAATGGAATAACAACTTTGAAAAACATCAAGGATTATGGAATATGTTGAAATATGCAAACTGGCTCTAAGACATACTGTTGTTAAGTCTACTGAAGCATTCTGTTTTGCAGCTATGGACTATGTGAAACTTAGCACACATCTTCAGTTTAGTCTATAAGGTTCTGCCTAGTGAAGTAAGCTCTAAGTACTGAAGTGATTTTTGTTTTTTGTTTTTCTGTAGTGGCTGACATAGCTGCTTTAGGGACCCCTAATTCCATCTATCATTCTCTTATTCCTATGGAGAATATAACCTTAAAAACATTCTTTAAAAAACTATACTGTCCAGCTCTGCAACACCAAAAGACCTGTAAGACTACAGAAGACAGCTAAAGTGGATGAACAAATAATTCTTTACGTGCCTAGGAAAACCACTTCACATCTAGCCAAGTCAAGAATGCACTCAAGGAGGTACTGTAGGTGTATCATTTTCAAAGTCTACAATCAAGAGACACCTTCATGAATTTAAATAGAGTGGGTTTACAACAAGCTGAAAACCACTGGTTACAATCTAGAACAGGAAGGCCAAATTAGACTTTGCTAGAAAACATTTAAAAGCGCCTGCCCAGTTCTGAAAAAAACAACATTCTTTGGACAGATGAACCCAAGATGAGCTTGAACCAGAATGATGGGTAGAGAAAATGGAAAAGGAAGGGAACAGCTCTTTAACCGAAACATACCACATCATGTGTTGAACATGTTGGAGTAGATGTTATGGCATGGGCATGTACTGCAGTGGAACTTGGTTCCAAGGGTTTATTGATGATGTGGCTGCTGATAGATGTAGCAGGATGAATTCTGAAGTGTACAGGGCTATACTCTTTGCTAAGATTTGGTCAAATGCTGCAAAACTGATTAGACAGTGCTAATGAACCAAAGGATACTGCAAAAGCAGCCCAAGTGCTCCTGATTCAAACAAATGGGATAGTCTTCAGTGGTGAAGTGATTCACCTGATCTCAGCCAGAGAGAACATGCATTTAGGTTACTGAAGACAAAATTGAAGGCAGAGAGACCAATAAACAAGTAGCAACTGAAGGTGGCTGCATCATCATCATCAGCAGAACATAGAATTTGATGATGTCTATGGGTTCTAGACTTGAGGCAGTCATTGACTGCAAAGGGTTTTCACCCAAGTATTAAAAGCAATCCTTATATTTAAAATGATGGTACTTTGCTCCATTACTTTTGAGATACTGAAAATGGGGACTGTGTATAAAATTGGCTTTAATTCCTAAACAGTTATTATAATTTATTTGTCAAACCTCTTGGATTGAAGCTGAAAGTCTGCATAGCAATCATGTTTTGACTGGTTGATTAAAAAAATCCACTGCAATTGTGTATGGAGGCAAAACGCAAAACTATAAGATTTTTTTTTATAAAGTTTCATTGTCCCAAACCTTATGGAACCTAACTATATGCTGTGGATGCCCATATTGAACATGATGATTTGCAAGTGGCAGCCAATCAGTGGAAAGTGGGCCTGAAGGAAGGGTGGTCTTAAAGGAGGAGGAAAGCTTGCTTCAGAGAAAGGATGAACTGAAGGTAGCACAAAGCTAACTAAACTTTGAATCAAGCAAAGCTACATTAGTATGATGCATAGCAATATGGAGCGGGAATAGAATAAGCCCACCACAAAATCTTTTTTTTTCTTATACCTGTGTGCATGTGAAATTAAAACACCTTCAATTTCTCCATCTTACTGTACTCGCCTTTGTTTGACTTCTGCAGGAAAAACACCCTCAGCACTTCTCTATTTTCAGGCTCATTTGTTACTGCATAATGATGACATTGATGTCCTGTTCTTTTGAGGACTATGTGGTGACTAATTTAGGCAAAAAAAGATTTTAGAGCTTATATCGTTACTGATGGTAGTTTAATGTCATTGACCTATTTTAGTTACTGAAGAGAGTGTAGAGAGCAGGAAAGAATAACGAAAAAAGGTTTGTAAAAGAGATAAGGTGGAGAAAAAAGACAGATAATATATTGAAGAGGGAAGCCACACTGATCAAAGACAAAAAAGGAAGAGGACAAATGAGTGATGAAACGAGAAAGAGATGGGCGGATATAGAGAGAATTTATCACACAGTGATCATCTGGCACTTTGTCTCTTTTTATGTAGTGTCAGCAACAGCCGTGAGCAGTCATTGTGCATAGTGTGATTTATATGCTGGGGTGACTCTCAGACCAGCTTTAGAACTGGGTCAATGAGTAGCAGGTAACACACAAAACATGACAAAATCTACAGTACAGTTAGTTTGCAGGTATGTATACCTTGTTAGAAATTCTCAGCTGAATAGAATAGATAATATAAAAAGCAAAGACACATTTAAATCAATCTTTTGATGAGTTTTTTTTTTCTTCTAGATGCGATTGAGTGTTTTTCATGTAATTAAATGAAATTTCTTTTTCCTCTGTGAATGGGTGGGCTGTATTATCTCAAACATACACAAAAAGAAGTTGACCCACAGTCAGACATTGTCACAACAGAGGGAAACATGATGATGTGTGTGTCATGATAATGAGTCACAGTAGGCGTTTAATACACTGTTGTCACTGGGATTTTACAAAAGAGATTTTGGTAAGTGAATAAATTGGTGGTGCCAAATGGTTTAGCATGCTGGGTGCCTTGCTGCTGAGTCATCAGTCAGTTGTTGACCAGTGTCGGTCAGTCAGTTTACTGGGGACACAAGGGCTTTCTTAAAAACCATGCAAATATGGTGTAGTTTCATCAGGACACATTGCTGCCCTTAAAATATAAGATCAGAGAAACTAAGCTTCAGACAGACATACACCTCCCTTTTGTGCTGCTTCAGAACTGCTGCCCCCAGTTTCGTCGATTGGTTGTTTTGCTATGTGGCTTGAGCCTTGGGATTTTGATTATTTCCCAGTTTACAGAACCAGACCTGTGTACAAATGCTTTTTTTTTTTTTTTTTTTTTTTTTTGCATTTTCTGCACAATCTCAAGTGGGCCCAGTGGAAATATTCACTGAATTTGACAAAAAAGTGTATTGGATTAGAATGGCTCACCGCACTTTTAAGTCAGATGTTGCAATGACTACGGTTTCTTCAAAGTGTTGGCACCATCTGTTCCCCATCTGTCCTCAAGCCTTAAAATTAAATTGTCTGACAAGATGCTTTGCTGCACATGATGGCTTTAAGGACTCTTGGGTCTGAGGAACTGTAGCATCACTGACAGCAATGTGTAAATCTCAGAGGAGAGCGATGTTTAGATACCGCCTCATGGAGTAAAGCTCAGAACTCGAATCCAGTGAAAAGCTTATTTGTGTCTGTAGAATACATTTTACTAAATGTGACTTTTTCTTCTTAACATGTAAGCCTTCAAAATTGCTAGTGAACCAGTGGTTTTGTGTTTATATTCGCTTTGTGTATGAATTTAGTGCAATGCTTTGCTGCATTTTTCTCCATTACATGAGAGTGTGTGTGAATTTGTACCAGGTGGAACCAGCTGGACCTGGCCATAGTGCTCCTGTCAGTGATGGGCATCACTCTGGAAGAGATTGAGATCAGTGCTGCCCTGCCCATCAACCCAACCATCATCAGGATCATGAGAGTACTGAGGATAGCACGAGGTACATATGCTGTACATATGCAAACATTGGTTACTGGCATATTTAAATTTAACTCTTTGAACTCAGCACACACACCCGGGGTTTTCTGGCTCAAGATAGGTCTTTGGGGGGTGACCACACTGGTAAGCATAACTGGTCTGTCCTTAATGCAAAGAGTCATTGATACCTTAGTTATCAGAGGTTTAGGCATTTTTCTGTTATTTTTGAACATATCATGAAAAAAATATATTTAACCTTTAGTAAATTAAACCCTACTTAAAAAAATACTATTTAGAAATATTTTTTCACAGTCCTCGTGAATAGTTGTGTACTCTTTACCTTCTTCTGCTATTATCATTTCAACTGCTTTCACCAAAGAATTTTCCAAATTTTGGATAGATAAACAATTTCTTATCATATGCTTTCCTTTATCCTTTGGAATGCCAAAACTTCTTTGATGGGTGCCAAATTTCTTTCATATGTAGGAAAAACCCTGACGTGCACGCAAATTTTTTACAAAGCAAAATCATGACCTGATGTTTCTGTTACATGTGCATAGTATGTGATTGAGCCCGGGCAACTTCTTTTTGTATTTCTACACTTTAAATCACCTTCTCTCTTTCACTCTCTCTCCCTCAGTACTGAAGCTGCTGAAGATGGCAACAGGAATGAGAGCCTTATTGGATACAGTAGTCCAAGCCCTTCCTCAGGTACAAGACTGCATCTTTCTCATTTTCCCTCAGAGACACACACTCCGCAGTCCCTATGAGAAAGTTGGCTGGTTTCAGTCGATAGCCAAGGGGGGTACTAGCCACTCTTCTCTCTCTTTGTTAGTTCATAGGAAACTGTAATAGCTGACTCATTCACCACACACACTAGGAGCCTGGAACACACATATGTGTGTGTGTGTACATATGCATACACACACACACACATTTTGTCTTGTTTTCACTTTCAGCACCATGGAGAGTACCCTGATTCCAACTGAGACCACAGTGTGTTAGAAACAACTTGTAAGCCAGTCTGTTTATTTAGTGGTGAATTGTCCACAAAGTCAAACCGAATTTAAACCATCTCCCAATATTCTATTGCACCTAAAGTTCTTCAGAAAATCTGTTTCAGTTTGCTTTTTAGCATAACTGCATTCATTAGAATATGAAACCAAAACAATACACCAAATGTGTTGTAGAAAGTACTTGCGATGTTTCTATTTGTATGCCGCTGTATTGACTTCATGTATTTTCTTGAATCTTCTTCAGTGTCCCTATATTTATATATTAACAGCATAATGACCTAAATCTTTGCTCAGTGTGTGATTATAGCTTTCTCAGGGCATTCATTTGTAAGTTCAGCACTCTCATCACTTTACATGAAAAAACTCTGAACAATAGTTTTAGATTTCTGGGAAATCTCTTTATATATTTTTTTTGAGGGTTTTTTGTTTTTGTTTTTTTTTTTTGTTTTTTGTTGCAAGCTAGTTGAGAAGATAGAGGCCACTATCACATCTGTAAAGTGATTAAGTAGCTGGAGCCCACAACTAGATAACATATCAAAAGTTAAAACCTCTAAAACTCACATACTCACAAACTCACTCACAAACACGATATTATTTTTTTTTATAACTTAACACTAATTTAATGTCAATAGTCTTCAGTTCAAACTGCATATGTGTTGTAGTTGTTAGAGTTAATAATCCCATTTAAATCACTGTCCATCTAGAACAGGGGTTCTCAAACTGTGGAGATGGCCCCACTGATGGGTCATAAAGACACTGCAGGTAGGAGTGGAGTGTGCCAGAGGAAATGTATGGGATGAAAATAAGTGATTAGTTTTCAGATGCTATGGTGCTCTACTTTATTACATTAGAATTCAAATCAAATCCTTTTTATTGTTAATGATAAAACGTAAGTGTGTGGAGCATGAACTTTCTTTCAGCTTCTGCAATAGGGCATGCCAGAAAAGTTTGAGAACTGCTGGTCCAGACCAACAGGTTATGCATAAAAAATGTAGAGCCTCATTTATGAGCATGTACACACACACACACACACACACACACACACACACGTAGACAGTCTGATCCATTGACCATCAAAACTAAGATGAAGCAAACAGGGAAACAGGTGGCGTGTTGAAAGGAGGGCAGGCAGAGGTGAGAGAGAACAGATTCCTTGTCTTTCTTTTCTATTGATCCCCCTCTCATTAACACTGAGCCCTTAGCTCTATCCCAAGGG
>VUQH01043736.1:0-11724 GCA_015106775.1 Etroplus canarensis | reverse complement strand
ACCGGACATAGTGGTGGTAGACGGCTGTGGTGATAGATGCAGCAATACTGAATGACAGCAACATCAGGAAGAAGGAACACGAAAAGCTAGAGAAGTACCAGGGGCTCAGAGAAGAGCTCGAGAAGATGTGGAAGGTGAAGGTAACAGTGGTCCCAGTGGTAATTGGAGCACTAGGTGCAGTGACTCCCAAGTTAGGCGAGTGGCTCCAGCAGCTCCCAGGTACAACATCCGAGATCTCTGTCCAGAAGAGCACAGTCCTAGGAACAGCTAAGATACTGCGCAGGACCCTCAAGCTCCCAGGCCTCTGGTAGAGGACCCAAGCTTGAAGGATAGACCACCCGCAGGGGCGAGAGGGGGATATATAGTATATTGATTGCACCTGATGACACAGAATGTGCTCAAGCTTAGCCCCAGCTAAATTTCACCTGTGATTAGGATACAACCTGAGATGGCTGGAGATCATCACCACTCACAAGGCACAATTTTATAGCAGTTTTTTTTTTCAGGCCACTATCACACTGATTGCAAAGGGCATCTATTCTGGAAGGAAGTACCACATTTCCTACACTTCCCCATCTCGTTTATAGAATCTGTACCTCTCTAAATCCATACATACCTCAGTTATGCCTTACTGCTTCTCACTCCCTTGTATATCTAGAGTACCAGTTATAAGTTAGGGCACACTTGCTCTTGTAGAATATTTCTGTATTTTTCATTAGTTGCCACATTTTTAATAACAGTAAATAATCACAGTGATAAATCAAAATCAAACGAGTTCTTCAGTGTCCTACAGTAAGTCCTACGTTCACCGTTGCCACGCTGAACTGAGAAATTATGCTTTCTGCAAAATATATATTTATTTGTGATAGCTTACTTCCATTGGATCATTCACAGTGGGCCCTGTGATAGATGTGTAGCTGGCCTGTCAGCCAATGACCCCAAATTAGATAAGCAGAAAAAAAATGGATATAGGGTTCAAGTTGGATTTTTTAATACATCAAAGTATTGAGTTCATGAACTCAAAAGGCAGTCAGTTGCCATACATTTTTTCAGTTGAGTTCAAGAATTTTAAGGCCTCAATTTCTTTGAGTTATGAACTCAAGTAAAAAGAAAAAACCTGAAGCAATCACAACCAGTTGCCTTTATTTTGTTTTTTTCTGTGAACTTATTGAAGTTCACAGTGCATTGCAACAGTGTCTCCTCTTTTAAAGTGTCGCCGTGGAACAAACGGGTTCTTGCTGTGGAGTGATCTAAAAACAGCATCCTTGATGAAAACAGTTCAGAGGGGCACATGAAGCTGGTCTAGAATGGTAGATGGGCCAAAATGAAATAAAATGGTGCAGAGAGATTTACCTGAATCTGAGGAGCTCACGCGGTATTATCTGTTTGTCAAGGAGTTTAAATGTGAGGGATTATCACTGTACATGCAAAAGTTGTGTACTCCAGCTTAACTCTTAACTCACAAGCATTTACATGGACTAAAACACTGATATACATTTGTCACATTAATAGATCTGAACCCTCACACCAGCAGAGTGGGAAGACAGCAGTAAGCAGTCTCTGTGATGATAGCAGGTCACCAGAAACCTCTAATCAGCCTCACCTTTTGGACACAGAAAAGTCAGTGCACAATAAAGCTGTCGTTATGAATGCAGCACTGCAGCTCTTCAGCCTTCTCACTGTGCTCTTTGAAAGCGGAGGAAATGCCAGTGTGTACCCTTCACTCAAAAGCCAAAGTAATTAAAGGGAAATTGTCAACAATACCGTGTGTCTCCCATGAGTTTCTATGCATTTTAAGCGCCTTTTGTTACCACTCTGCAGAGGAGCAGGAGGGAGGCCTGTCTCAAATTTGTGGCATGAAAAAAAGGATTTTTACATTCAGAATAGATTATTGCAACCCATAAACTTCTGCAGAGCAAAACTATAAACTTATTTTCAGCTCAGTGACGCCATAATGACAGATGATTAACCAATCTGTGGTGAAACAGAGAAGGTTTAAGGGGAGGGGAAATGTTATATTACGGTACCTTATCAATGACTCATGGAAGAATGATCACTGTGATGAGAGCAGCTTCAATAGAGGAGGCAGTGGGATAGAAATAGATTGTGAAGATGAGAAAAGATAAAGACAGAGGGCTGAAGAGAGATAACGGGATATTGAATCTATTCCTCAGTGATTTTCCTCACTATGTGCCTTCTCTAGCTAGGTCAGCAGTCTGAGTAATGAATGGATATTTCTGATCATTTGTCACATTGCTTGCTTTCCTCGTGCATTTGCACATTTTCTGCTGCAGGAGGAATATTAGCCTCCAATTCCAGCTCTGTGGCGCTGTGGTTGGGTAATTGCTCCACATCAGAATCTGAATCATTTTCTCTGTTATTGTGGGCTGGTGGTGATACATATTTTGGATTGGTCTCTTTAAGTTTTGGTTGGGCTAATGAGCAGTGTGTGAGACAGGTCCAAAAAGTAGCTTTTATGTGTGTATCTCAAAGCTGCTCTCATCGGGAGCATATGCTTTTAGCTGTGTCCTTTAACCCCTGAGTATAAGTCTAAGTGTTTGTTGAGGTCCAGCCCCTGCGTGTTTGTAAAAGTGACCAATAAAGAGGGTGTGCGCTGGGAGACTTTGAAGGTGAGTTGCAGGCTGCCTATATAATCCGAGGTAGAAACATTACTAATGTTTGCTGTGCTGCTTTTGCCATTAACTGAACAAAAATACAAGCTATTTTTCTCAAGTTTTGATCTGTTAGGCAAGACTCCTGTTTGGGCGGGCTAAGCCTATCTATGTCAGGGCACAGCCTTTAAACCAAGTCATCAGATGATGGCTTTAATAGTGCATGAGCACCAATACCACACTTCTGTTTTGTGTAGCAGTATTAAAGAATTATTTCAGAAATGTTGCTTCTCTTCAGAAATAAGGGGGCAGAAACTGCTGAGGAATATGTCTGAGAACCAAAAGATTTTAAGATTTTTATCACTCTGAATACACATTTACATAGAGGCTGCAGTTTAAAGGCCCCAAAAAGAATTAAAGATCCAAATAACATCACCATTAGAAGGGGGGGGAGGGCTTTAAACCTTTTCATAAACAGACTTTTACATGTAAACGATTTGATCTCATTACCTTATGACTGCCTTTTTCCTGTAGGTACATATATATATATATACATATATATACATATATATATATAATCTCAAGATGCAGGGATTGCCAGCTGCAGAAAAAGATGAATGCATGGCATATTCATCACTGTTTCAAGTATCGGGAACAAGCTATGTACTTACCTGACTCGATGCAGCCTCATACTGTCACGTCCAATCCGTCACTATTATTATTATGACTATATTTACATACACACTTAGCTAGTTTAATTCCCCGACTAACTGATAATCTGTATGTGTGTGTGTGATGGTCCCAGGGCATGGGGGAGGAAGCACAGGAGCCTCTGACAGAACATTCTAGGTCGTGTGCTGAAATAACATCAGTCTGTGAGTCCTTGCTAAACTGGCCCTGTCCTAAGAGTCTGGTTTTACCCTCCTGTTAGAGGTCTAGATGCATGTCAGAAAGGGAATAAAATACGACTATAAAAGAGGAAAATATGAATTAATAAAAAATAAATATGGCAATCTTCAGAGACAAAAACAAACTAATCAAAATAAAGGATAATATTAATTATAACAACAATATTCACCTGACTGTTCGTGCTGCCCTTACTGTTCTGGGGCCCAGGCTGCTTGCTCCTGCAGGTAGGTTGAGCAGCATTCATGCTTAGTGCAGACACAACTGTAAACTACATCCACAGTGGAAGTGGGAAGACAGATGCTCCCAGGCTTTTAGAAAGTGCACATCTGTCTCTTAAAACACAGTGCATTGATTTCATTACTGCATATTTTTGAAAGCATGCAATTCATGCCATCATTTATATTATATGCATGATCTAATAAATTATTGATGTGGCTGATGAGTAAGCCGTGTGATGCTGCTGCTGAAAAAGCACAAGGTCTTTATGGACAGAATGAGCAAATTGCCACTACTGCTACTTATGTTTTATTTAAATGGCTTTGATTGCTGCTTGTTCTCAGTTATTCATACATATAATTGGTCCATTTTACAACAACAGGAGGCTTAATTAATGGCCTCCTACCAGCAAGTGTACTCCTAGTGCTGGTCCCAAGCCCGAATCCAATTTTTTTGCCCATATGTGACCCATATTTGATTTGTCTATGACAGTCTGAACAACATAGATCCCATTTTTTCAAATCAGACCCCACCCACTTCCATATGTGGTCCTAAATTGGATACGTATCCAATGTGCTTCAAAGCGTCCTCACTCTAAATGTGAACAATCACACAAAAAAATTGGATCTCAGCAAAAAATTGGATCTGACCTTCAGTGTAAATGTAGTCATAGATGAAAGGGTTGTCAAGCTGGATGGTCCCTCTCCTCTTTAGTCAGGACGTGTCCATGATTTCCAAAAATCATTTCTAATACGGATTCCTGACCACAGAACAATTTTCCACTTTGCCACAGTCGGTTTTAAATGAGCTTTGGCCCACAGAAACCTTGATGATATTATGTACTGTAGATGATATTCAAAGTGCAGTGTTAGATTTAGGAAAATTATTCTGAAATTGCTCCACAATTTGTAAATGCAGTTTCTCGCAAACTGTGGAAACTCTGCCCATCTTTACTTCTGAGTGATTCTGCAGTATCACATTACTGGCCTGTTGTCTGGTAACTTCATTAGTTGCAACTCGTTTCTCCAACTGTTTCTTTTTAATACCACTTACTTTTTCAGCCTTTTTCAGACATGTTGCTCAGGATGAGCCAGTATTTTTCATGAAATTGTAAAATGTTTCATTTTCAACATATTTTCTATGCTCTTTTGTGAATAAAATTTATTTATTCATGGGATGAGACATATTAAGTGAAGCAAAAGTAAATTAATACACTTTTTGGGAAAATAAATAGATGAAAGTTTGCTGATGTTATTGTGCTGAGCTCTACTTAAGTAAGATTAAATTTGATAAAAATTGTGGGATTTTTCAGATTCTGAAGTGGGACATGCCAGAAAATATTCGAGAGCCACTGTGTTAAAGTGAGAGCATTCTGTCATTTAGATGTGGGTCACTGTTCATCATTCAGACACAACAGTGTCAGAGAGAGCAACACATGCAGCTGTGCCAACAAGAACTTCCAGTCCAGAGAAGTGTAACCACACTTTTGCATACAAATTCTGAGGGAAATTGCTCTTCCAACATCAAAAACATATAAGATTCAAATCACAGGCAACTGTCTTAGTCTTAACGCAAATCAGAACATGAGTTTGTGAACATTACTTACTTGCATGGTGGATTAGAGCAATCTCCAAAACATCTTTTTGTCACTGAGTGCTGCAAGATGCACAAGAGACCTCTGCAGCTGTAATTGTGTGTACCTATCCCTTAAAGTAACAGCATGCATTCAGAGATATACCATGATGGAAAGTAATATGTAAACTAGGGCTGTCAAAATCAACATTTTAATTCAGATTAATTCATTTGCATGTTTCATTTGATTAAAAAATTTGATGTAATTAATGTATGCACAGCGCACATCAACTCAGAATCCCACAGTTTGACTTACTGGCGCAGATTGGTGCTCCAGTGCTATCTGTTGGCAGAAGCAACTTGGTCAAGATGGATCATACTGGCCGTCTCGATGGGAAGTTTGAGTATAAAAAATCTCAAGATGGATCAATCGACTGAAAAAAGTAATTTGCACTCTGCAGGAGGGAGTTTTCGTGTCACTGAAGCACTTCCAGCTTAAATTAGCACATCAGCGCAAAGTGTACATAAGTCAGGGATTCCTCTTCAAGTACTTCGGCGACTGTGATGCCCAGTTTACACCAAACCACCCTCACAGAACGTCAGGGCTTCAGGAAGTCTACCTCTGACAAATTGTGTGTTTTAATTTTTATTTTTATTTGGCAATCTGGACACCATACCTGTTCTTTAGTGTAAACAAAACACTTTTAGAGTATATATTGCATTTTGTCATGAGTCTTTTTGCCCCCACAAAATGAAACTCATCAATTGTGATTAATCTAAATTAATCCACAGCAGCCCTGGGATTAATCTGATTCAAAATTGTAATGGTTTTACAGTTCTAATGTTTCTGGGCCCAACTTAGCAGAATTGCAACTTTTATGTAAAAGTGACTATGCTGTACATCCAGATTAACTGAAATGAGTGCACGTCTGAAAGGAGCTTTGGAACAGGCCTGGTCCTTCCACCTCTACTGTTTTGATATTACCAGGTGTATGGTCTCCCTGCTTTACCAACATACACAGCACTGGGGTAATACTGTTGTGTAACACTGAATATGCTAATGTTCATGACTGCCATTGTGTAACAGGCTTGTTACTTTTTAAGTTTTATGTATTTAAGGGGAGTAACTGGTTATTTCCGGTCACTGCACACCTTCCCGACATCAAACCAATTTGAACCTAAATGGAACAATAACACATACAAGACAATCCCTAATGGTGAATCCATCCTTTTAGTTTATTGAATGTGACTGGCATATGAGATGCAGAGATGAAATAGGAAAAAAACATATAATTTATGCATCATTTATAGCTCTACACTCATTTTTCTGTTTAGATGTGGAGGCAGAGTCATTTATCTATAATATAGGCAGCAGCAGAATTTGCATCTGCTTTGTTTTTCTGTGCTTGTATTCTACGTAACCGTTGTTAAAGCTGAGTACATTAACTAGAATAACCAACAGAAGCTGAACTAAAGTTCCTATTCCTTTGTGTTAGTATTATTTGAATATCATATCAATAAGACATGACATTAAGTTAGTTGCACAAAAATAGCAAGTAGAAATGTCCTTTAAAAAACCTCTTTTTTACTTTTATACTTGGAGCGCATTTCAGAAGCTGTACATTTTAACTTTTACTCACGTGAAGAAGTTGAATTAGTACTTAAACTTCTTACTTAAACAAAGTACTTGTACTTGAGTACAGAATAAGTGTATTTTTTTCCACCTACATTCCATAAGACCTGTTGCCACTAACTTTCAGTCCAGTTCCTGTGAAATCTGGCATCCTTCACCCTTTTCCCCATTTCCCTTCTGTATACACCGTGTGCACAATTATTAGGCAGGTGTCATTTTTGAGGATTAGTTTTATTTAACAACAACAGTGTTCTTGGTCAATCAAAAATGTTAATAAACCTCAAACCTGAATATTTAAGGAAGTGAAAGTGAGGTTGTGGCTTTTGTATGAGAATATCTGTGTGTGCATAATTATTAGGCAACTATTATTATTACACAACTCAATTTTTTACTTTGCTGAGTCTGTTAGATCTCTTGTCTGGTCCATAAACACAATGTAAATGGTTTCTTGACAGCCACCCTTTTGTGAGACCATTTCTGATGAAGCTTCAGTAAGCAGCAGATGGATCAACTTAAGCTCCAGATGTGTCTCTCAGGTCCTGCGTCAAGGCTTTGCTGGATTTTTTTTTCCTATTTCTTGAGGATACGACTTTCAGATACTGTTTGTCTGCCTTTTAAGGCTTGCCACTTCTTCTTTTGTTCTCCACTTGTCCAGTTTCCTCAGAGTTTTTAAGGATACATGAAACCAAAATGTCACCTACCAGGTCAAAACTGGCTGAGGTATGACTGCAAAAACTGAACTGGGGACAGTCAAATTCAAATTACATTTCTATTTATATATACATTGGCAGCATTAATACTTTCTCAAAAAAATCTGTTTTTCAAGCAGGAACATTAACAATGAACAGCAAAAAGTAAATGGTTCTGGTTAGAAAGCACTGGTTCAAATCACTCTTCACAGTAAGAAAAAAGAGTCAGCATAAATTGTCGCATTTGACCTGTAACTACTGTACTTCTTTTGTTTCAAAAAGTCTAACCTTGCAGCGGGCAAATTATGAAAGTGTAGAAAAGAAAGAGTTCTGATTTGTAAAAAATACCTGACACATGAGTTCATCTGCCCCTCATTAAACTCTGTCACCCATGTGTGAAGGGGCAACACCATCATTTCAGTACCTCAACAGACAGCTTCAGCATAGATACTCTAGATTCAATAGCTGCATCACCTCTTCATACCTGATAGCCACAGATCAGTGCACATCTTTCAGGAATCAATCCAGTTCAGTTCACTTTTATTTATATATTTCCTCTTTTTTCAAACAGCAAAATAGTCTAAGGTTTTAATTCATGCTGGTGCTTGATCAGCAGATTCTCATGTACTTCAGCTTTGCTGAATGTGTATTTAGTGGCTAGCTTGTGTTCCAGAACTGGGTGGAGTCCAATACTCACTTAAGGAAGTAAAAGGGAAAAAACAAAATGTCTAAAATATATCAGATATGGTGATGGTAACATTCATGCATATACAGTATTTGAGTATTTATACTGACTGTGTAATTAGCTGAATAGGTTTGCTTGTTTTTTGTTTTGTTTTTTTTGCCATAAATTATTTTAAATATTTCATAATATTTTCATGTAAGAAAACATGAGCATAAGTATAAATATATGTAGCCCCAGTTCTTGCCTCTCAGTCCTTGATTAAACTCTTTTGTGGACAAAGCCATGGATGGTTAAAGGTGGCCGAGTAGTCATTGTCATGGTCCCCTGCCCCCTCTCTCTCTCTCTCTCTGTGGAGGGGGTTGGGCTCACTAATCATGTGTTTTGGGGAAGATTAACTCTGCTTGATTGCAGGAGGGGGCGTGTCCTGTCAGGTGGTTCACTGGCACACCTGTTCTCCATGAACCTGATCCTTGTGGATCTGGGGCTGCCACTCTTCACCAGATCGTTCTCTAGAGCAGTAAGAACGGCCAAGCTACTTCCAACCTCTCTTGTGTATCTTCTGTATTTCCACCAGTTGTTTCTCCACACCAATCCCCACTTGGAACCTGGCCTGGGACCCTGACTGGAACTCTCTGGAAACCCCTCCCTGGAAAAAGTCAGACACCCAGGAGCTCCAAACTAACCCAGACCCTTTGTTAACCAGACTAAGACGGAGACCTAACCTCTCTCTTTCCCAGTTTAAGTGCAGCACCAGGGGTTCATGTGTAGTCAGCACAGTGTAATGTAAAGTCTTTGTAGTTCAAAAAGTTGGCAGACTGTTTAGATGTTTGGACACACAGACCCTTGTGCCCCCCATCTGATGATGAAATTCACTTTAGCTCAAGCAGACCCTAGTGGACTCATGGACCCAGAAAGTATAACATGGGTGTCAGAGGAAGCCATTCGGGTTTTATGAGCAGTCTTTTGAACCACCAAGTCTTTAATGTGACTGTAATTTCATATTAGTATATTTCAAATTGTTCTATTGAGTCTGTACTTAATGACAGTGCATCATATTATATCAGCCACTCATTTCTCTCATGTGAAAAATCTTAACTGTCAGAAGCCTGTTTGTGTGGACACAAATTCTCTGCTGAACTGGAGGCGTCCTTTCTGAGATCCTGTTGTGCTACGTTCTGCTGGTTATTTGTTATATTGTACTTTGCTCTTTGGCGCTGTTATCTCCTGTGCTGATCCGCTTTGATGTAGCTCACTTTTTCTGTGGTTCTCTTGATGTTCTAGTCTAATAAACGTCACATTTCCACTCAGTTATGTTTCACTTTACACCGTTCTGTTCATTAGTTCCCTGTTTTTGTCTGTTTTATGTGCCCTACTTTTATATTGTGTGAAGATCTACAGCGCACTTTATTGGTTGCAGTTTTTTTTTAGTCTGTTCTATTTTCTTACATGTTTTGTTTTTCTTCTAATTTCTGTGGAAGGGAGTGAGCCTGAGGGAATAAGAATATCCACAGAACAGGAAAAGGACAAGCCTTATAATCCCAACACACACACACACACACACACACATATTTCATATTGAGCTTTTTAAAAGATGTCACTCTTCACCTTCCAGGCATTTGTGAATGCTAATATCAGGCCCTGGTTGTCCAGCATTCTTCTGATTGTATAATTGCAAGATGTGACAGCTTGTAGACTTCGGGTATGGGTTCTTAGGTTTTAGCTCTCACGGCTCACTTTTCCCCAGAGAGTGAAAGGGAAAGAAGAGTGGAAGGGAGTGTGAGAAACACCATTAACATCATTTTTTAATCTACATAGTTCACTAGCTACATCCTAGTGTCACATCCTCCACTGCTTTTTACATGTTATCTGCTAAATACAAGAACCTGCAAAGAGTAAAGCAACTTTCGATGTGGCTATCAATGTGGCTTCCGGTTGTGGTTCATTCATCATGGAATTCATTAGTTGTCTTCTGTTTTCTCTCTACTCTCAGTTTTATCTCAAACTGGAATTCCTCTGTAATCTCTTTCATATACAGTCATGTGAAAAGGAAAGGACACAGGGCTCTATGCAGTGCTGCAACAAATTAAGTACACCCTTACTGCTTCCTTAGAAATTAAGAGGGTAAATAGCAGCCAGTGCTCCTAATCGAGCGCAAACACTTGATTAACTGATCATTAGGCAGTATGCGCACCTCTATAAAATCAGAAGTTTTGGTTAACACGATGCCACAATCTCTTTTATCTGCAAGGCATGGACCTCCTAGCAAATTCACCCCAAGGTCAGACCGTGCAATGCTCAGAGAAACAGTAAAAAATTTAAATATTTTTTCTTGGTCCCTCTGGTGTAGTGGTTTATACATTTATTCCCCTTGCAAGCGAAAGGTCCCTAGTCTGATCCCCCTCTTACCATGGAGGGTTGCATCAGGAAGGGCATCCAGCATAAAAATTTTGCATAATTACCAATGCAGATTAATCCGCTGTGGCAACCGACCCCTTGGGGAGAATACAAGGGAGCAACCAAAGGTACATGCATATTTTGATATTTTCTCCCAAACTTACCTTTTGAGAGCTAAAACATACAGAGTTAACATTCACAACGGTCCAGTGGTGTTTTAAAGAAGGACTTCCTTCCTGTTACATGTCCATATCTCCTTCCTCAGCTGCATTTTCCTGAAGATGTGCCTCCGGTTCTTTCTGTCTGTTCTCATATGTTGTGTGATATATAACAAGCTTTCACTATCTTATTAATAACATTAACATTAGGCTCCTTTGTTTTGAGGAACAAATTCTTGCTTAATTCAGTATGTAATTACACCATCGTTGGGCTTGTGCCATGCTTAGTCCTTCAGCTTGTAGTTTCTGGATCTACAGCAGCTGTGGATATGCTGCTTCAACTAATACGGGAAAGGTGACACTAACCTCCATGGACTATCATGTTCGCAAATGACATCATGATCTGTAGTGAGAGTAGGGAGGAGGTGGAGGAGAGCCTGCAGAGGCGGAGGTATGCACTGGAGAGAAGAGGAATGAAGGTCAGTAGAAACAAGACAGAGTACATGTGCATAAACAAGAGGGAAGCAGGTGGAACGGTGAAGATGCAAGGAATAGAGGTGGTGAAGGTGGTTGAGTTTAAATACTTGGGATCAACCATCAAAGCAACGGACAGAGCACAAGAGAGGTGAAAAAGAGCGTGCAGGCAGGATGGAGTGGGTGGAGACGAGTGTCAGAGGTGCTTTTTGACAGAAGGATAGCAGCAAGAGTGAAAGGGAAGGTTTACAAGACAGTAGTGAGACCTGCTATGATGTATGGTTTGGAGACGGTGGTGCTGACAAAAAGACGAAAGCATTTGCCATGAATGTTTTCATTAATCAAGCAGAGCCGGAGGTGGCAGAATTGCAGATGTTGAGAT
>VUQH01043734.1:0-10631 GCA_015106775.1 Etroplus canarensis | reverse complement strand
GATCAAAAGACAGGAGGCAGAACTGGAGGTGACAGAATTGAAGATGTTGAGATTTTCACTGGGAGTGACCAGGATGGACAGGACTAGAAAAGAGTACATCAGAGGGACAGCTCATGTTGAGAAGTTTGGAGACAAAGTCAGAGAGGCAAGGCTGAGATGGTTTAGACATGTGCAGAGGAGGGATAGTGGATATATTGGACAAAGGATGTTGAGGATGGAGCTGCCAGGCAGGAGGAGAAGGGGAAGACCACAGAGAAGGTTCATGGATGTAGTGAAGGAAGATGCAAAAGATTTTGTGTGAGGGAAGAGAATGCAAGGAATAGGGTGAGATAGAGTCACATGATTCGCTGTCTTGACCCCATATGAGAGCAGCCGAAAGAAGAAGCAGAAGAAGAAGAAGAAGAAGATGACAAATGCTTAAACAAAGTCTCCAAGTGCTCTAACAAGGAGCAGACAACACTTTAAAAATAAATGGCTATACAAGCCAGAGTTGATTTTACTTTACTGTTCTTATTATTTTTTTTTTTTTTTTGCTCCTCTCAGGCTGTGCTGCATTGATTTCAGGTGGCTGAATGATTAAGTGATTGCACTTATCTCCAAATGTGCTCCCCAAATGGGAAATCATATACCTGAGGCACAAATCCCTCAAATAATCTCTCAGCTAAATATTGGGCACTTGCAGCGTAAGCTCAAGCTGTACTGTAGTGGTAAACACACTTGACCAGATAAGATCCAAATCTGGTGTTAAGCCAGAATGTGCACGTGTGTGTTTGTGTGTGCGTGTGCATTTGTGTACCAGACACATGGCAACAATTCAATTTTTCAAAAGGAAGATTTTGGGAAGCAAGGCGACAGCTCTATGCATATAACTAGAAGAATCAGCATGAAAGAAAGGAAGAAAAGGTTGTGATCAGAGGAGAGCATATGAGCCAATTAACTGTGGGAAGACAGGCAGAGCCATGTAGAGACAGATAGGAAAGAAATGAGAAGCTTTGATTAGAGGAGTCAACAATTCATAGATTTTTTTAAGACAGGACTAAACTTTTTTGAAGCAATAGGTACAAAACAGTCAGTGCCACCAATTTTAACTATAAAATAAATGCAGCAAATTATCCATGAATGTATCCCTATCACATAGTTTACTGCATGGCTTAGCTTTTATCATCACACACAATAGGATTATATGAATGGATTGCTTCTTAACTTAAGGTACCTAATCAGTCTTTAAACTTCACCTGCTTAGAATTTCACAGTTTTTCATAATCATGAAGTCAGACTGCTGTACTGGCTGAAAAAAATCTGACTTTTGTTTGGCTGACGAGTTGTGCCCTTCACCTTGACACCATGAGCAAATTAGAGAACAAACAGAAACGACAGATGGGCAAAGAAGAGTGGAGGTTCCATCCAGACAGTGGTATGAGTGACCTGGTCCAAAACATCTGCACTGCCCAGCCACAGTTCCAATTTTGTCTGTGTTCCAAAAGGGTATGGTACTGCTGTTGTTGCTGCATCATGGGAGATGCTAAAAGGACATTTTTCATTGAGGTTTGCATATTTTAGACATTAAGCATATACAGATTTTTTCACATGACTACAGTTTAAACATGACATATGTTTACAAAAAATATGTAATTGTATGGGGTTATTTATACAAAAGGAATGACTAATTTCAGACTAATTTCAGCAAGCGGTCCAAAAGTACAAATATTTCCTATAACAAAGGGAAAATACAATAGATTTTTTTGCCAAATGGGGGTTCAGAGTGAATCATGTTTTATGTTAAAATTCACAGAGTTAAATATTAACTAATTCTTTCTCGCTGGATTGATTTTAAACCCATACATCAATGGTGCATGATCTTTTTCCAAGTAATAAGCCCAGCCAATAATCACACTTTTCTATGAAGGGTGAATCTAACACATGTTTTATTCCTTTGATCTGTGCTTTGATTCAGGGAACATGGACAAATCTCCCCCAAAGCTTAAAACAACTTGCCTTACTTAATGTTAATAATCAAAACCTGGTGTTGCTGCAGAACCAATGCAGGATGCCTCGAAAAGTTTAAAACTTCCTAATAAATATATGCAGTTCTGGTTCAAAACTATTAACACATTAGCGTATTTAAAATGTTGAAAGGTAACTCAGTAACAAATGTCTTTCCATAACATATAATTATTTGCAACAATCATGCTTGCTGAAATGAAAAAGTAATGTGTATTTCATAATGCTTTCTATTGTTCATGTTATGTGGATGTTTTTAGGAGGGAAACCTGACAAGCAGATCCCAATGACAGCTGTGACCACATGTTAGTTGTACTCTGAGTGCATATGTGCATATTTATCCATGGAATTTCTGCAGATGTGTCATCCATATACATACCTGTCTCTATGTATGTTAACATATATGTAGATATTCTTATCCTGTGCAGGCAGTGTACACAATTTCCATGTCTGAGTAGAGTACAGGCGTAGCCTATTAAACAAGATGAAAACACTTGCTTGTTTGATTAACATCAATACAAATCCCCCCTCTCATCTAAGTAAAGCTATGGCCACACAGTGTTTTCTTGTCTCCTTCAATTTGAATCTCAATGCTCACTCCTTTCCACATGGCGGCATCTTTAATAAAGGCTTCTGCTTGTCGGCGAGGGTGTCCTGTCTCTAGTGAGATGGTTAATAAAGCAGAGATGTTCTGCCCACATCCAGAGGCTTTGAAAAGGAGGGAGTGCGGGGGGGCGAAGACTATTATTCAGTCAAGAAAAACAAGGGGGCTTTACATACAAGCACCACTGTGGGGAAGCAGCGGTGAACTTTTCTTCTTGTTCTTTTTTAATGTGTTTTTCTCTTCCAGAATCTAATAGCTTCCCTGGACCCAGACAGCTTCACATTAATTGGCCGAGGAGGCGATGCCAAGGCTATTCTGCTCAGGTCCTCTGGTGCTGCCACCGCCAACTCAATATAGACCTTGAAGTTCACTCTTATTCTCTGTGTCTGCCTGTTTCTCTATTTCTCCTTCATGTTATTTCCCCTCTCTTTCTTTCCTTTATCTCTGCATACCTCCCCAGTCTTTGCATGGGTGATTGTTTGTTTGTTTTCTCTCTTTCACAAACGCACACAGCCTTCCTACTCCCTCTCGTTCTTCTCTTCCCTGATTCCTCTTGGTTTTTTCACTCTTCATTTTCTTCCTCTCTCTCTCCCTTACTCTCTCTTTCAGAAGCATATTAAGCAGGGGCTTCAAGTCACAGCTAATTTGGATGATTGCCCAGTGGGACTCACACCAAGGCCAAATCATCAGGACACCGGGAGAAGAGGTACCCTGCAGACTTCTTCTTTCCTTTGTTTCTTACATGGCAGCATGAAGAAGTGAAGATTTCTGGCCTTACTTGTCAGATACCATACATGTCAGACAACATTGTCTTTGTTGTACAGTGCCCACAATACTCTTCAGATGTGTGGTGAGGGAATTTTAAAAGGAGAATACCCTGCTGTGCCTGGTAAATTACTGAACCAATGAGTTATCAAATATTTTACTTGCCCAGAGGAAGACTTTTTGTCGTCTATTACCAAATCTCTGATCTTCCTTCAGTCTGGTCATCCAACCTCCCACCAGGATTATTATGACTGTATATAACTTGTTTAACTTGTTATTTGAAGAGGATATATTCAATTTTCAAAAGTAACAGTAGCTTTGACTCTAGTCATAGTGCAGATTGTCCAGTAAATATAGAGTTCCACATACCAAAAAGTCCCTTGGTCAAGACAGTCAGCTTCAAACCAGTGCCTTATAAAGCAGCTCACTCACCACTGGTGCTTTTATTTTTTCCAACTGTGCTCATATCCAATATTGTCTTAATCCAAATTAGTATATAGTATTTAGATCATTATCTGAGCACACTTTAAATATTCATTTGGGATTTTGATGTATATGTTATTCCTAAACATTTTTTTTTTCAGATTCTCTGAGGTGATTGCCTGTGTTAACCTGCCCTAGTGAGGGTGTCATAAGGAAATTAAACTATGAAGACATGTCTCTTGCTGCCCTTTGGCCAGACTTTTAATGAGTCTTCAGATGAAGTCTGGACCACTCATTCCATGAGTGACCCCAAAATTGTCAGAAGTCTGGGAAGAGACTTCTGACAATCTCTTTATGTTCTCTTTATGTTTTATTTCTATATTTAAAAATATATATATTATTAATATTTATAAGATAAGATATTCCTTTAATAGTCCCAGAGTGGGGAAATTTCAGGTGCTTCAGTGTGTGTACGTATGTATATAGTTTGGTTGTTAGTTAATTATTTTTCCCATATAATTTGGTTATTGTTAAAAAAAATAAAACTTCAATGTAACTCTAAACACCCCTAAAATGTGCCAAGTTAACAAAAGCCCAATAAAACTCACTGAGATTAATTATTTTGGTTTAACAGATCTCTATTCAGGTCTGTGTGGGTGTACACAGACAGTGCTTAACTGATCCCTGTTCATCCCAATTTCTGTTGTTCTCCCATTTGTTGTGATTTAAAATTGAGGATAAATAAACTTTCCCATACTTACCATACCTATTCATGATCAGCTCACAAATTTCTGTAACCAAACCTAATCTTGTGACATTGCTCCAAACTCTCATGCAGTTTTGTAGCTAAAATATTGTATGATTGATATACTGTATGTGTAATGGGCCTTTAAAGGCTAGATTTTAATTTCAAACAACAAAGCAAATGAGGTCAGCACAACACTACCAAAATGTGTCGCTGTCCTAATATTTTTTGTACAGCTCTCTTACTGTGTGCCTCTCAACTTTTGTAATGTCTCTTGAAATACTAAATGGAGTTGACAGCTCATTCTCCTTAAAAAAAATAAAATATATAAACATGTCAGTTGATGTCAGCAGTTGCTCAAAGTCTAGCATCCCTGTGGAGCACAGAGTAATTCTGTCCATCTATTTTGAAACAGTGCAATGCTTAGCTTAGTCACAAGCGTGAGCAAAGGCAGATACAGCGCAGAAAGACAGCTATCGATCAGAGAGAGGCTGTCAGATGTTTGAGGGAGAGGTTCCCTGGAAAGCGCTTCTAACGAGCTCTGCTTTCCTCCCACTGCACATTTTGATTCATTGGCATCAGGGAGGGAGAGAAAGACATAAGAGATGTGCCATGGTAAATGTGTGGTTTAGTGTCACAATCAATGAGAACAGCAGAGGCACTCTTTTCTTAGACACTAACCCCAAAACACACATACACACCCCTTACCCAAGCAAAATCGTTTTTTGGAGTAGAAGCAATAGAGAGGCAAGTGTACTGAGATCTAATCAAATATCCTAACACAGTCTGTGTATTGACCAGGATTTTAAGGCAGAATTAACCAGTGTTCCTCTGTTGTTAGTTAAATGCTTTAGAAGAAAATAGATGTTTAGCTTGAGCAGAGTTGGAAAAAGGACAAAGAATTCATAATGCATGAGAGTAATCAAAGCTCCCTTAAGCAAGGTATTCTTTATGTTCCCCTAATCATGACATACTCAATTCATGCAAACAAATATAACATTATAATTAATAGCCATGTTAACAATGAACCCTTTAAAATATAAAATTAAATAATATTAAAACCAAAATTAGGTTTCATATTTGCACTGAATAAATCAGCCATTCAAATTTTGAAAGTGTGACATCTACTATTTTTATCATCTTGATTTTAATAGCAGCAACACATTTCAAAGAATTTGGGACAAGGGCAACAAAAGGTTGGAAAAATAAGTGGTACTAAAGAAACAGCTGGAGGAATGTGGTGCAGCTAATGAAGTTAACTGGCAACAGGCCGGTAATGTGACTGGGTATAAAAAGAGCACTTTAGAAAGGCAGTCTGTGAAAAATTGCTTCTAAAAATTGTGGAGGAATTTCTAGAGTCCCTCAATGTAAAATTGCTAAGATTTCAAATACTCCATCATCTACAGTCCATTATATCATCAAAAGGTTCCAAGAATCTCTAGACATTGGTGTGTGCAAGGCACAAGGCCAAAATCAGTATTGGAGGGTGGTGATCTTTGAAACTTCAGATGCCTAGACATTACAAATAGGCATGACTCTGTCATGGAAATTATTGCATGGACTCAGGAACACTTCCAGTCATCACTGTCTGTGAACACAATAGACTGTGCCATCCACAAATGCATGTTAAAGATCCATCATACAAAGAAGACATTTGCGAACATGATCCAGAAATGCCACCGTCCTCTCCGTGCCAAAGCTCATTTGAAATGGACTGAGACAAAGCGGGAAAATGTCTTTTTCAGGGAAGATAATGCAAAACCACATACTGCAGCTATTACAGTAGCATGGCTTCATAGTAGAAGAAACCAGGTGCTGGACTGGCCTTTCACCAGTTGAAAACATTTGGTGCATTATAAAACACAACGAATGGCAAAGACGACCAAGGACTGCTGAGCAACTGGAATCTTTTATCAGAGAAGAATGAGAGAACATTCTCCTCCCAAAGATCCAGCAGCTGGTCTCTTCAGTTTCCAGACATTTATAGACTGCTGTTAAAAGAAGAGGGGATAAGGCCCCAGCTTTTTTGAGATGTGTTGCTGCCACCAAATTCAAGATGAGCTAGTATTTTTCATGAAATTGTAAAATGTCTCACTTTTAACATTTGATATGTTGTATGTGTCTTTTGTGAATAAAATATTGTTTTAGGAGATTTGCAAATCATTACATTGTGTTTTTATTAATATTTTACACAGTGTCCCGACCTGTGTGGAGTTGTATGATTTCTCATTCAGAGTCAACTAAATAAGACTTGAAAAGGAAAAATACTTCTTTTTAAAAAAGATTTTAATCGCCTTTAGAAACAAAAGGATATGAAAACTGGCATAACACAAAATAAAATGTTCTTTTCTATTAATGTGTATCTTTGTACAGTGCTCTTTAATAAAAGTGTAACATTGAAAGGGATTATACTGACAAAGATCCCCCATGCTCCCCTTTTTACAGCCTTTGTCCTTCCTATCCACTAAATAATGGAGTAGAACATTACCCAGAAAATACCACACAAAAGTGGAACCCATAATGACATATAATGTATTAATGTGCCTTCTCTAACTTTCTCTTACAGGAAATAAATCATTATTTGTGATATCACACATGCAAGATGTGAAAATGTGCCCAAAATGATTGTGCTTGTTTAACTAAACAGTAAATTACATGGTCATAAAAAATACCCTGGGTTTCACAATGCTTAATTAACCCGCCCTGCTGCTTAGTGTCACAGAACAAACCCTTTCACAACACAGTCACTTGACCCATCCCTCATGTAAAAATATTGATTGTAATTAGTAATTTAACCGAGGAACCACAAATGGCTCTACTATTGATCTTAAATGAGTTAGAAGTTCACATTTTGTTGTTTTTACTTCACTTTTTTTGCTATATATAATAAATGGCATATTAGTGTTAACACTATTTGTATTTGCCACCTCCTTCGATCCAGTTATACACTCTGCCACACTGCAAGCTCAGTTAGACTAGTGAGTGGTTTAGTACAATGCTCCAGAGGGGACATGGATGTGTCAGGGAGGAGGACAGGCCTCTAATTAGTTGGCTTCTTTCTCTCGGGAAGGGAGTGGCTTTAAGATGGTGTCCCTACTTCCTAATGAGCGCATTGGAGACCAGTGAGACAAACCCTTGCTAGCTAGACCAGCAGTGCACATCTCTGCCTAAAGCACACTTAAAGCACCTCAAACTGTTTGTCCCTAAAGGTCTCACTTTTTTCACTGTCGTTCATTCTCTTTCTGTCTTCCTCTTTCAGGTACTGTATTCTTAACCTCACCCCCCACCACAGCCCCACACACACACACACACATGCAACCCCCATGCTCAGAAAACAACAAGCCACTCTGGAGACTTTAATACACATGTGAGAGAGTCCACACACAAAATCAGTGCCCAGGTTCTGGAGACAGTCACACTCTATAATGCCCCATTATTGCTCCGGTGTGCTAAGCAAAGCATCAATACACAGCTCCTTAAGTTCCTAGATAGGAGGTTTTAATCTGAAGCAATAAGACCACTGAAGATAATAAATTACTTGAGAGTCTGAACATACTTGCACAGGCGATTACCTTCTCAGTTTGTGGGAGAGCAGCAGGATCATCTGTTGACTTGCACAAGGGAAGAAGTCTGAGGAGAGAAATAATTCACATCACCCTCCCACCTCCTATCCCCCATACAAGAGATAGCTTAGTGGGCTGTGTTATGTTGGGGTTTGATTAAAGAATCCTCTCATTAAAAGGTTCCCTCCAGTTACTAATCAAAGCAGAGTCGATATCTGGGAATTAGCTCGCCAAACACTCTGGCCCTGCTGTTTTTCACTCTCTGTCTCACTTTTGCTTACTCTCTCCTTTTCTCTTTCATTTTCTTCCCCCATTTTCCTCCCGTCTTCTGCCTAACTTTGTGTGCATTTTTGTCACTCCTTTAACCTCACTGGCTCTCCCAGCTTCTCCGTCTGCCCTTTCTTTTCCTTCCTGTTAAATGTCGTTTCTCCTTCTCTGTCCATCTCTTCTGACAATTGTCTGTTTAATGTCTGCAAATTAACTAAGACAGGGAGGTCCAGTGATGTTATTCAGCTATACTCTACTGCCATCCACAGAGACTGGAGTCAACTGGTTGAGGAGTTACTGTCAGGTCCATGAGTTTTGGGACAATGACACATTTTTTTTAGTAATTTTGCCTCTGTACACCACCACAGTGGATTTTAAGTCAAACAGTCAAAATGTGATCAAAGACATTCAGCTTTAATTTAAGGGGTTTGGCAAGAAAATAGTAACTAATTAGGAATTACAGTCATTTTTTATACATAGTTTTCAAAAGTAATGGGACAATCTAATGAAATTTTAAATAGAAGGATTGTTTTTTCATACTTGGATGAAATGCTTTGTTTCCTCCCTTGAGATGCTTTGCAAGGCCTTTAGTTACAGCTTGTTTGTAGGTCTCTCTGCCTGAAGTTTTTGCTGTCTCTCTGTTAGGTTCATTTTGGTATTTCACCTTAATAATAGCCTCCTTCATTAGCATCAACATCTCTTTGTCTATAAAGTCACTGTCCACAAGCCTAAATTTGTTATTTGGTTCTCCATTTAAGTATTTTATTTTTTCTTGAGTTTGGTCAATTTGCAGGTGAGTGGTTAGGATTAGGAAGAATTTTGAAAGCATGGATGTGGCAAGTAACCAAATCCAAACCCTTTCTCATGTCATGCAACCAATGCCATTCGTTCCAGTTTAGGGAAGCCTTAATACCACAGAGCAGAAACAGTTTGCTTCAAACCATGACAGAAGTTCAGTGAAAACCCTTTACAGTTTCATCAAGACAGTGCTCCTAAAGTCTGTGAAAAATTTCAGGTTTGGTGATGAAGAACAAAATCTTGATCTCTTCAGCTTTGAAAGAGACTGTCCCAACAAGATAAACAACATCAGTCATGTCAGCAAAGACTCCAAAAAGATGTGTGTTTATGTTCAAATGGCAAAGCAGTTTAGCACCACAGCATTACAATGCGAGCGAATGAGACAGTCAATAAATATTTTAATGAGAAGCACAGTTTGCTCAGGTGGGTATTTGGATTGATGCATCAAAAACATTGGACTTGACAGCTTTTTGCATGGCTGCTGAATTTCCAATCAATAGTGAACATGGTTCTTGTCTTCTTCTTGTCTTCTAGTTGGAGGTTGGGTGACTGTATCATGAGCTGTTGGTTCTTCCTCATCTCGAAAAATCGTACTATAGCGGTGTCCCTTGAGTTAAGACATGAAGAAAAGATGTTTCTGACCAACCATCAGTACATGACACACTGGGATGGAGAATGTGATAAATGACCAAAAAAAAAAGAACCTAACTTTAACAACTTATTAACTTGCACATTATTCAACACATGTTGTCGATTCAGGTGACAGAACAGAAACTACTTTGTTTTAGAGGCCATAGAAGACAAAGTACATTGTTGTTTCATTTGAAGGAGCTGTTGCTTTCAATGGAATTGAGTGAGCACAACCCTTATTGTGCAACATCAGTATACGGTGTTATATATTCATGTGGCTGATATACGTGCTATCAAGATGTTAAAACCTTGTGAAAAGCCTTGACAAAATAGTTGCGTTTCAAAAGATTTATATCCACAGTTTTAAGTAGGGAAAATATTCAAATATCCACTTGCATTTGAAAAAAAACCAAAAAAAACCCCCACCCTAGACAGAATCCATGTTTAGTTTTTATAAGTTTTATTTAGTTGCCAATATATACCAGTATGAACAAGTGCTTTCAGGAAACCAGCCACAGGGGCCCACAAGCCAGTGTAGTCCTAGTGCCGGTCCCAAGCCCGGGTAAATGGTGAGGGTTGCGTCAGGAAGGGCATCCGGCGTAAAAACTTTGCCAAATCAAATATGCGGATTCATAACACGACTTCCATACCGGATCGGTCGTGGCCCAGGTTAACAACGACCGCCTCCGGTGCCGTTAGCCAACAGGGTGCCGGTGGAAACTATGATACTGTTGGCCAAAGACCAAGGAGGGGGAGAGGGGGAAAGCGTGTTAGGAGGCAGAGAGAGAGAAGGAAAGGTAGGAGGGTGGAGGTGAGAGTAGGGACTTTAAATGTA
>VUQH01043730.1:6410-21338 GCA_015106775.1 Etroplus canarensis | reverse complement strand
AGGATTCGTCTGTGCGTAGTGGCTCTTGATGCGCTGACTCCAGCCTCAGTCCACTCCTTGTGAAGCTCCCCCAAATTCTTGAATGGATTTTGCCTAACAATCTTCTCAAGGCTACTGTTATTCCTTTTGCTGGTGCACCTTTTCCTACCACACTTTTTCCTTCCACTCAACTTTATATGAATACACTTGGATACAGCACTCTGTGAACAACCAGCTTCTTTAGCAATGACCTTTTGTGGCATGACATCTGTCAAATCAGCAGTTTTCCCCATGATTGTGTAGCCTACTGACCCAGACTGAGAGACCATTTAAAGCCTCAGGAAGCCTTTGCAGGTGTTTTGAGGTAATTAGCTGATTAGGGTGTGACGCCATGACCTTCCAATATTGAACTTTTTCACAATATTCTAATTTTCTGAGACATTGAATTTTGGGTTTTCATTATCTGCAAGCCATAATCATCAAAATTTCAAGAAATAAAGGTTTGAAATATTTCACTCTATGTGTAATAAATCTTTGATATATGGGTTTCACTTTCTGCAATGAGTGACAAAAAATATTGAACTTTTTCATGATATTCTAATTTCTCGAGATGTACCTGTATACTGCGCATAGACACAACATAGCAGTGTCACATAACTGATGAGTCAACTGAGAGAAAAATTACCTTTCATTAAAAACATCAGTCATTCAAAGTGGAGCTTTTATGCTTTTCCTTATTTTCTTCCACTTATATAATATAATAATTGTGGAATATTAAAGTTTCAAATAATGAGGTAATTACATGTAATCCCTATGAATAAAAAGCTCAGATCTATGACTACTTACTTTTTTAAACTTTTGAATTTAATGTTATCAAAGCACAGAGATATATTTAATATTGTCATCTAAGTCTGGGAGCGCACCAGCCTCACCCACCTGCTGTTCAAACCTTGGCCTTGCAGGGGGCAGCAAAACAAAGGAGAGTTGGTTTAAAATGAAAAGAAGTTAAAGTGGCTTGTTTCAGACAGCTAATGAAGAGCGAGGTCCAGCATAAGATAATTGGAAATTAGCAGTACACTGCATATGGACAAAAGTATTGGGCTATACCTCTTGATCATTAAATTTGAAACTCGAACTCTGTTTAGTCCCATTGTCACAGGTGTGTAAGCACAAAGCCATGTAGTCTACCATTACAAACATTTGTGAAAGAATGGGTTGTTCCAAAGTCTAAAGACCCCACTGAAACTGATTGTGGTGTTGTAATAGGGTACCACTGTTGCAGCAAGTCAGTTGTTGAAATTTGTCCTCACCTAGATATTCCACAATCAACTGTAAGTGGCATTATTGCAAAATGAAAGTATTTAGAAATCACAGCAACTCAACCACAAAGTGGTAGACCACATAAAGTTACAGGGTAGAGTCACCAACTTTTGAAGTGCACCTGGGATGACTGTCTCGAATGCTCTGCTGAAATCGGTAAGTGCAGAGTTCCAAACCTCCTCTGGCATTCATATCTGCACCAAATCTATGCACTGGAATGCCAGGAGAACATTACCTGCCTGACTCCATTGTGCCAGCTGTAAAGATTTTCTGTTCCAGCATGACTGGCCCCAGTGCACAAAGCAAAGGCATGGCTGGATAGGTCTGTTGTGGAGGAACTTGACTGGCCCTCAGAGAGCCCTGAACTTAACCCCTTCCAACACCTTTGGCACGAACTAGAATGGAGATTGTAAGCCAGGTGCTCTTATTCAACATCCGTTTCCGACCTCACAAATGCTCTTCTGGATGGATGGGTGGAGTGGGTGGAGACGAGTGTCAGGGGTACTTTGCGACAGAAGGATAGCAGCAAGAGTGAAAGGGAAGGTTTACAAAACAGTAGTGAGACCTGCTATGATGTATGCTTTGGAGACAGTGGCACTGACAAAAAGACAGGATGTTGAGGTGGAGGTGGTAGAATTGAAGATATTGAGATTTTGACTGGGAGTGACCAGGATGGACAGGATTAGAAATCAGCCCCACTCTGGGACAGCTCATGTTGAGCAGTTTGGAGAGAAAGCCAAAGAGGCAAGGCTGAGATGGTTTGGATATGTGCAGAGGAGGGGTAGTGGATATATTGCATAAAGGATGTTGAGGATGGAGCTGCCAGGCAGGAGGAGAAGCGGAAGACCACAGAGAAGATTCGCGGATGTAGTGAAGAAGGACATGCAGAGGGTTGGTGTGAGGGAAGAGGATGCAAGGGATGCACGGAGTGAGATGGCGGCAGATGATCCGCTGTGGCGACCCCTAACGGGAGCAGAAGGAAAGAAGAAGGAAAAAAACTTTTTAACACTTTGAGTAAGTTTTCCTGACTCCTCAAGAAAGTGCATGTCATCTGAGTTTGATATTTTTACTTCTGGCCTGTTTAGGCTCATACAATCTAAGATATCAGTATATTTCTTTTGTGATGCCAAAATGTGGGCACTTTTCTGAAAACGCTGGTGTTTCAAGTTTGCCAACTAGAGGTCACAATTGGCCCGAAAATCTTGATTTATGTTTCAAACAACTGACAGGTCCGCTAACTTGTTTCCACTCTGCTTAAAGTTTTCAGTCGCCGCAGGTTTCCGCGTTTCGCTGCGTTGACTTTTACGCGAACAAACCGGTGCGCCCGCGGAGAGGAGTGCAGGGAGACGGAGGGAGGAGGGACCAGAGGAGGGGAGAGGAAGAGAGAAGGAGGGGGAAATGAGGCAGGAGGACAACATTAGCCCTCAATCTTTCGCGTAGTCGGGATACTTTCCTCGTTTTATTGCCAAAGGGGCAGAGGGAACCCGAGGCTCAGGCTGCGCCACCTCGACGCCAGGACGCACGGTAAGGAGCGGCCGCGCACTCACTGCTGACCTTGCTGGGAGTCAAGGAGAAGCGGGGAGGCTGGGGGAAGAAAAAGGGAAGAGATGGAGGAGAAGGAAGACCAAACTTTAAAAAAAAAAAAAAGCAACGAAGGGATTGAAGTGGGAGAGGAGAGGCAGTCCGGCTTGTAGAAAGAGGGGGGATAAATATGAGCTGCGCTTTCTCTCTCTCTCTCTCTCTCTCTCACACACACACACACACTACAGTAGCAGTCATCGTGGATACTTCCACCACAGTGCTGCACTTCTCTTTAACAAAGCTGTTTCCGAAAATTGTTCGCGTTGGCTACTTTTCACAGCAGAGCACAGCTGGTTTGTTGTGTTTGTGAAGGCGCTCAGCTGCCTGATTTCATTCTGCTTTAGTCCTCAGAAATAAACTGCCTGGTACGTTATGGATTGTTTGGTGCTGGTGGGAAAAACTCACACTGATATTTTGTGCGCCAGTACATTTTTTTGCGGTTCTGACTGTGATGTCAGCGATGAGTAATTTCTGTATCCTCTGCAGCAGAAGACAGTGAAGAAGTCATCCTGTGTCAGCGATGCATTACTTACTAGACACTAAAGTGCTTGACGAGAATCTGTTACTGTTCAGCTGTCGCACAGGGGCGTAGCCAAGATGTAACCGGTCCATGTGACCCCGCGGACCGTTCTACACGGCCCCCTGAACTGATCCAAATTCAGCCAGCAACATGTCGGTAGCAAAGAGAAGTCAGCAAACGCTGGCCAGTGGCCTGACGGTTTTTGTCAGCGTGTAGTTGTGGTTGAAAAATAGTTCTGAGATGAAAGGGGTGATTCGAGGATCAGATAATCACAGTGTCATGCATGCGTTGACTTGCTATTAATACATTCATAAAAAATAATTCTGTAAATCACTCCCAGCAAACATAGTTGAAACATCATCACCACCAAGTCAAAACTGGCCAGAGTACATCTGCAACAACTGAACGTAGACAGTCAGATGTTGATGTTGTTTCGGCGTAGAAAAGAGGTTGGATCAAATCGGATTGTTGCAACGAATGAATTAAATGTAACTTTGGTTTTTTTTTCAACACCAACTAATCTGGTTTGTGCGTGGTTGCGACTGGAGATCCGCACATTGTTTTCTCTACTCACACAGACGTCTCTTTTTCAGCGGCCTGTCTTTTCAAACCCTCAAACAGCACTTTGAAGCAGTTCGCCGTTAAGCACATCTAAATTCCGTGTCACTTGTTACACTGTAAACATTGTCCCTGATGTCAGCGTTATGAGCCTAGGGATGCTGCACACCCAAGCAAGGAATGAGGTAGCATGGTAGGATCAGAGATGGGCTGCGCTGCTAGAGGTTGTGAGTTTGAGTCACCTTCTGGGTGGTTTCCCCCCCTTCTGATTTTTTCTGTTGAGAATCTTTGGTTTATTCTAATAGATAAAGAGAAAGTAGAAAACAGTTCTTGAACACAAATTTTCTGTTGCTACAGAGTCTAACAACAACGTTCAAGTAACATTTAAAATCTGTGGCCATCCTGACATGGAGGGAACATCAGCGACAACTTTCATTTTGAAACTATTTTTCAGCTATGACTAGACATTGATAAGAAGCCGCCAATTAGTTAGATGGTCTAGTGTCTAATAATTCAGAATGAATAATCATTAATTTCAATATAATACACATGTTTAATGGTGGACCTGAGGAAAAGACTCAATCATAATGGACAAAGTTTTCCAAAGTAAGTTAAAGATCAGTTTGTAGAAAAGCAGATAGAGAAATGTGCAAAACATTGCTTCAGTCTCATTACCACATGGGGGCAGTCCACCAAATGATCCAGCAGTTAAAGTAGCATCATTTAATACTGACATTGGCAAATCAGTTTGCCTCTTCACACATCTGTGCCAGAAACAAACTGTTAAAGGATTCGCTTTTACATTTAAGTTCATATAAACCCTCCTTTTCTTGTGCAGACTGAGCACAGGGCGTCAGGTAGGCTAGCCCTTCATGACGAATAGATATGTAGTCTGTCGCTCGATGTTGAGGCAGTCATCCTGTTTAAGCCATGTTTAGATATGAGTGGTGTTGTGAAGTCCGTACCCACAGTGAAATCCAAGCAACTGGAAAGAGCTCAAAACTGATTTGCCAGTGTACACTATTTTGTGTAATGATGTCAGACAGTTCTAAACTCGCTGATGGAACCAACATCACGAACGTTCCTTCCACATCAGATGGACGTTTTTGAACATTGCCTTTACCTCATTGTTACCCTTTCAAGGAATAGAAAGTTTTTATTCAAGAATCGTTTTCTGCTTTCTGTTTATTGATTAGAATAAATCCAAACAAACAGACCTTTCTCTCATGAGTAATTTAAACTCACAACCTCCAACTCTGACACACATTTCTTATCCCATTAAGCTACGTGATCCCACTCTTAAATTGCAGCACCCTTGAGGAATTTTACGAGGAAGTGAATGTTTGAGATTTGTAATCAAGTTACACGAGTTTCCTGGGCTGTAACAGGCAGTATTAACCTAGCATGTTTTTAATGGCAGGATAAACCACAACTCCCAGAGAAAACCTGTAAAAAGATAATATGCAAGCTCAACACAGAGCAGACCTACCTGATTTTGAACCCAAGATGCTGTTGTTGTGAGGTAATGGTGTTTACCAACAATCCACAACACTGCCTGATTCAAGCAGTCTAATATGTTAAGTTCCCCATGTAGCATATGAGACAGAATTCAGATGTGCGTAACCGTGAATTGCTTAAGAGTGTTATTTACTTTGTAAAACAACAGGCTACATTAAGAGTAGTCTGTGTATGTGAAGAAATGTGTGGCTGTCACAACCACGCACTAACCAGATTAGTTGTCATTGTTAAAAAAAGCAAAATGCATTTAATTCCTTAATTCTAATAATCTGATCAAAATTTCTTGCTTTGTAAGACTCTATTCTACATGGAAAAAGTGTCAGCATCATCTGTCTATGGTTCAGTTTTTGCAGTTGTATACCTGGACCAGTTTTGACCTGAGATGATGTCAGGGTTTTAACCATGTTTGTTGGGACGTTATGGAAATTTTAAATGCAAAAAGCATCTAAGTGTCCATTTAAAAGGGCCAGCAAAAACTGAAATTTTTACCAGAGCATATAATATGTTCTTTAGGTCCCAGAGGATTCATACATTTACTGGGTCAAAACTGGTCACTGTACAACAGCAAAAAATGAACCATAGACAGACAGATGTTGAGATTTTTTTCCACATAGAATAGAGGTTTCATCAGACCATCTCTTGCAAAGTAAGAAATATGGATCAGATTGTTGCAATGAAGGAATTAAATATATTTTCTTTGTCTTTTTTGTAAATGACAACTAATCTGGTTAGTGCATGCTACTGAACAGAGGTCCACAAAGTGCTTTTGCCACCTACTCTTATGGTAACCTGTTTTTTTTTAACAGTTAAAACACTAAGAAGTAATTTGTGGTTATGTACATCTGCATCCATCTCATTTGTCACATGTGAACTTAAGGGTTTTGGAATTTTAGAATCATTGCCTCGCTGTCCCCTAAGTGACCATGATAACCTCAAAGATGCTGCAGTTTAAGTGAGAATTCACATGACTCATTTGGAGAAGAAATGGATTTTGGAGTGTAAGATCACAAGTTTGAGTCACCCATACGGAGTTTTTTTCCTCCTGCTTATTTTTCATTTGAACATTTTGTTTATTTGGCTTTATTCTAATCGATACAGTAAAAGTACAAAACAGTTCTTGAACTTTCTCTTGGGCGTGGTCCTTCCTGATGTCTGGGGTTATTTTTGTCAGCCTGATAAGTAAGCGAAAAATAACCAATCACTTGCAGGCAGAGCCAACCGAGCTCTGATTGTCATGAGACAAACTGCCTGTTAGGGCCCTGTCACACTATGACAGTTTAACAAGCGTTTGCCAACACATCCAAATTCCTCTAAAATGCTGGCATATGCAGAACAATGTTGTTAAATGGACGTATACGCAACATATAGATTGTAATACCAACAAATGTTAGTGTACTGCCGTCATTCACAACTTGAAGCCCATTTATACCACTTCCCTTAAAGCACATACACAATCATACGGCAGCTGTGTGTTAGAAACACATTCAGTACAAACGTCAATATGTGTTGGAGGTAAGTTTAATATATGTTACACATATGTTAGAAACACATTACTCATAGGTTAGTAATACGTTTTGGGTATGCCAGACATTATTTCCACATATTTCGACTTATGACTAACATGAGTCTCCGTATGCATAAAGTACCTGCGACATATGGTCTGTGTACACGGGACGTATGAGCCATACGCTGGCAAATGTTAGAGATTTTGTGCATGCTCAAAATTTTCTGGTGGCCTCGCCACACTGCGACGTATACCGGCATACTTCAGCATGCTCTTAACTTACAGCTTACCTAGAACTTAATAGACGTACGCCGGCGTATTTGCTGTCAGCTTATGCATGTTAAATTGTCAAGGTGTGACAGGGGCTTTACTAACACTGTTCAGTAAAACAAGGTGATTACTCACCGCAGTGTGCTATTCATTTTGACACTAATCTGAACATTTTGGCCATTGCTATCTTGGCTTTTTGAAACCAGACATGACGGTCAGTCATAAGGTGGCTACGCCCTAAAGCATCCCAGCGGACCTTTCGAGATTGGCTGGTGTTTTTTTTGTCAACATCTATTCATTATTGAACAATGGTTCCAAGATAAAAGTTGAACTGACATCATGGATGTTCCCTAAATGTTGATTTGCTGTACTTCTGTCGCCTGATATTGTTGGTAAACTTTCTGGCAAGAAAAAGGTTGTGTTCCAGAATTGTCTTCTACTATCTTATTGATTCGAATAGAGTGAGGTAAACAAAGAAATAAAATAAATCCCCCTAAATGTCAGGAATGACTCCACCTCATGACTGCCTGTGACAATTCCGGATCAGAATCAGCTTCAAAATTTCATGACTTTGACCTTGAGCTAAACCTCACCTCCAGTAAAATTTGTTGCAGCGTGTTTACTGAGGTCATACACCAAGTGAGACGGTCATTTTTTCTTAGACATGTTAGTTAAAGACACCCACAGATTAGTTACACTTTTCAGACATGATGCCTCATCTATTTACAGTATATGATTTGGATGTAACCTTTTTCTAATCACCAACATTCTGGTTATTCACTACTAGTAGCTATAATTGGTGACAATTACACATATACTGCAAACTACTTATGTAACCAACTTGGATGAACCCTTAACTCTGCACTTCTGTTGTACAGAAAAAGTTTGCACCGGTAGCCATAAATTTGATGTTGAGTTTAGTTAATTTAGTTGTTCACAATTTGAGTGAGTGAGTGTGGGTAAGTTTTATTCAATAATGCTTTTCTTTTACTTATACAATCATCATAAGGCCACAGGGATGCTTTGTTTGATGCATTTTGATTAAAGATGAAAAATAAACCAGTGGTTTAACTTTGAATTCTGATACTAATAAGCATTTTGACTTAAGTTGTAAGAATGTGACATGGGAAAAGGAACATGACTGTGTGGCTTTGTACTTAAGCTAAATGCTGATAAAGATATGTTATCTCTTCTATGTTCACAGTCTTTTATCTTTTTAAATTTCATGCTAATGTTTGCTGAGTAGCAACAAGCAGGGTTTCAGGGAGCCTGTTAAATACATAATTGCCTGCTGGGCCTATGATGACCCCTCTTCAGTCCTATGCACCAGGGATTTTTATTGCTACTATATCTTATGAGCCTACTGTTCATGCTAACATTTTCACGCATAAAAAAGATTAAAAAACTTTAAAGAAATTTTAAAAAAGAGACTAAAGAACCAAGAAAAGTCATCTAATACTGTAATACTGTTAATTTATCTGTTCAGCTGATATCTTTCCACTTATGTTAAGCAGTCAAGGCAGGCTTAATCATTCATTGTCGTATGTACTCAAGGTTAAATATGATTTAGTGCTTTCCCACTGGCATAATTAAACTTCACTTTCTGATGATGCTGAAGTGGAAAATAAATGTCTCTGTCTTTCTACCGCCCTTCTTTTTCCTCTTGCATGGAGACGTGTACATAATAATGATTTGTTACGTGTACCCCAGCCCTCAAAAAATCAAACCCAAACAAACCAAAAAATCCTTTCATAACTTTTTGAGTTATACTGCATACAGACGGACAAATCAGTGCAGATAAAAACGCAACCTCTGTAACTATAACAACGCATGAAGAAATACAAAAGAAGTCTGAAGCTGTTGTGTTTGACACAATGACAGAGAAATAGAATCCATCTTACCAGGACCATGAAAGTCTTCAATAGGTTTTATTATAAACTCATCCGGTAGTTGTTGAGCTAGGCCTATCTCTGTCTGGATCAAAGCAGTGGATCTACTAACAGGCTGAGGTCATTATAATGCTGCTTGCATGATGACAAATAGTATTAAAACCTAGTTTGGGTTAAAAATAAAGACGTGATGAATTGGAGCGTGGCGAGAAAAAGTTTGTTGAAATGGATTGTGTGTGTGTGTGTGTGTGTGTGTGTGTGTGTGTGTGTGTGTGTGGAGGGAAAACTGAAGCTGTTTGGTTAATTAGAAACTGTTGGGAGATGTGAAACTTATGATTGAGCATCAGCTGCTCTGACTAATCTTAACTGGCTCTGGTCACATAATGTAATTCCTGGGATTCAGGCTCAATCAGTAACGTCCAGCATCCTGCAAAATCCAGTTTCACAGAGCATGAAGGTGTTTCATTAATGATAAACATCTGAGTCTTTACGGTACACTGAAAAGATTATTAGGCTTAAAAGGTCAATCATAATGTTTTATCATGTAAGATGAGAGGGGTAGTGGCTTGGTGGCCTGAGAGGTCAGGTGAATAATTCAGAGGTTAATTGTTTGGGCGTTTTGGTGCAGTGCTCGGGGCTCAAAGCGCAGTATTGTGTTCTTATGTCATAACACTTTCCCATTCTTGCTTTGTTAATGTCTGTCATCAGTGTCTCTCTTTCAGGTCAGTACTTAGGCTTTCATTTGCAAATGCACCTCTGTCCAAATAACAGGCAACAAATCAGTTCTGTTTTTAAGGCTATCAAAGGCATACTTCTCTCAAAATTGAAGAATGTTGTTTAAAAGCCATTTGGATTTTTTTTTAAATATGAATTTTCTGTCATGTTCTTGTCATCACAGATTCATGTAGAATTACTGAGTAAAGTGATTAATCATTAACTGACAGGAACCTTGAAAAAAACACGTAAAAACCAGTTTGGTATTTGTTTATTCAGCCTAGTTGCCAACTACATTGAAATTGGTTTTGTGATCAGGTTAACATGAGTGGCAGGTTTGACAAACAAAGAAATCTGATAATCTGATAAGAGGGAAATTAATAAACAATAGTCAGCTCACCATTCAGGCTGCACTACAGTTGTTCAAAAATGACACTGAGTTTTATTCATGAACTAAATTGACCCATGTGCTATAATGACACTGACATAAGTTGTGGATCCTACATTAAAATGACTTGCAAATAAAACTATAAAGGAGGGAGTGCACACTATTTTTTAATTTTTTTCAGAATTAGTGCGTATAAAACAACATCCTGCAAATGTGGTTTATGTGGTTTGGTGGCACAGAAAACAGTTCAAGAAAGGGAGCAACAGTCACCACCCAGGAAGACAAAACCAAAAGCTAGCGAGGCTTAATTCACCATCTTCTGGTTATAAAGATCGATATCAGACTTTAAGATTTTTACCATTTTGGCATTGTCATTTTATGTTTTTAAAAGCTGTCATAAATACCAAATGTGTCTGTTCATACCAAAATTGCATGTCTGGTTACTTGCAGTTCACTAGTGCGCAGTTTACTGTCGTTTTTGTCTTGGCCTCAAGTTGCAGGAACCACGTAACTTCTGAGGAACTCAATTTCTCTACCTGCATTTCCACCAGATGAATACTTGTCTAGAGGAAGTTACAGTGAGATTAGGTTGAGGTTTTAATTCCACAGAATCTAAACTTAAGGGGCAGTATTCCAGGTGAGCTCTTGGTGGGGCTTGCAGCACAGAGTGTTGGAAGCTTGTCCACTATGAAAGTATCTTAGCATTTCAGAAACTAACTTAGAATTTGCTCTGGCCATAATAGTTATGAAGTATTGTGTGAATAAAATACCAAGCCAGCCTTTTTGAAAATCAGCTGATTAACTTCATTAATCATCGTGATGCTTTAGAATAAGAATAAGAAAACCTTTATTTGTCCCACAATGGGGAAATTGCATTGTTGCAACAGCAAAGTGGAATAAAAACTATAAAGCTACAAAACTATGAGTATAAACAATATGTTTCATGGAATATATATAGTGAATATATTCAAGGTATATACAGTATATGGACATGGACATCGATGGCAAAATAAAAATAAATAAATACCAGGTAAAGTGACTATTAAGTATATTGCACTGATATGATTTACTTTATACATGATTATAGCAGATGGATGGCAGGTGTACAGTGTTAGACATTATAGATTCTTTAGCCCACAGTGTAAATGCATGAATGCCAGGAGCTGTGAATAGTGACCAAAACAATAAGAATGTGGATACAGGCCAGTGAAATGGGCTACCTGGGTGTCTGGGTCCATCCTTGAACAAGGATCCATGTATGTCAAAGTATTATGAATCAATGGGAGTTTGTCCTTCCCACGGTCGCCGAGTGCTTGCTCATAGGGGATCGTCTGATTGTTGGGGTTTTCTCTTTAACACTGTAGTATCTTTACCTTACAGTGTGACGCGCCCTGAGGTGACTTTTATTGTGAAATGGTGCTATATAAATAAAATTTAATGGAATTGAATTTTCAGCCAGTGATGGAAGTACAGTCATCAAGGGCTGAAGGTTCCTGGACTAAGCTGTTTTTGGGAAACACTGCTAAATAAAGTCTTTATAGGTTTAGTTTCAGCTGTCCTTGGTTCCGTCATCTTCATAAAGTCTCTTTCCTCAAACATTAAAAGCAGAATGATGCACACCTTCCCTGGGACTTGATTGCTGCAGATTGCGTGCATTGGGCAAATGGAGCGGTTTTGCATGACAGCTGTACAGACCACCACTGCACTTTTAAGGTACAAATCTCCGTGTTAGTTTCAGTAAAACTGTGGTTTAACTGTAGGCAGGTGAAAAACAGGCCTGTGTGCACAGTGAAAGTTTTGCACTTTCCAGTATATAATATAGGTACATTTTAATTTGCTTTTTTCAGGTTCACTCTGGAGTGAGTTAAAAGTTATTGTTGAGGAATTGGTTGTGTTAAAAAAAATTGCTGATTCCTGTAGATATACAGTGTAACCAAAAAAGAAAGTTTACTTATAATTTTAGATTTGTCCTCATTATTTTGATTCTTTTCTGTTTTAGATAAAGAAACAGAAAACAATCTTCAGGTTTTTATGACAAGTGTGAAATATGAGGCGAATGGATTCTCAGAAATAAAGTTCTTTGTGTTGTCACATTGTTAACACAGCTTCATGACTGAATAACTTTTAAACATTAATCTCTAATGTATGTTTGTGTAACTGCATGAAAGGTTGCTGGTGTTCAGGACTTTATCAGACTTTATCAGAGTTGGCTCATAGTTGGATTTTACTGGAATTCATCTCACATCACAGTTGTTTTTAAGGGTAATTAGCAAGATCCTGCAATTGTTCAGGTACTGTAACAATTTTCTACACAGAAATCTGGAAGCCTGTGGTGAAATAACACAGACGTCCCATTTTAGTGTGTTTGCCAAATCAGTCATTCCAGATGCAATTTTCACAAAACAGGGAGGTTTGCTTAATCAGTCTCTTGGTTGAGACAAGTCATCTAATTAACAAGTGTTAGACATGTAGTCTTCTGCTTGGGCCCATTTTTATTCTGTAATACTGTAAAATAGTTCTTCCCCATCTCTGTATATTCTAAATTAATACGGTCTATTCTTCGCTCTTGAGGAAGAAGATGTGATCATTCTCATACATGTAAGACGACATCAGGCTAAACTTAAACTTTACTAATTTTGTGAAATAAAAGTTAAGAAATAAATACATCTAGCAATATGAATTTACTCTTTTGGCATGCACTAAATATATATTCTTGAATGTCAATGGACAGTGGTGCCGGCACTGTACAGGTCAAGCTGAGCTTGAAGGCAAATCTTTCATTTTATTGGTTGATCTGCATTCCTACCCTCATCTGTGGCTAAGAGCTGTGGGTAGTGAGGAAATGAGCTTCCTGGGTGTCTGGGTTCACCCTTAAGCATAGAGCCCCTGTACACAAAAGTATTCCAGATCAAATTTGGCTCATAATGAACCCCAACGTGTCATAAACAGTTGAACTAGTTGAGTGTTGTAATGACTGGCTAGACTTCTTTGCAGACACCTCGTATTGTCACAGAAGTCTGGGTGCCATTTTTGAAATTTCCAAAGCTTTCACGAAGGGTGATGATTTTGTAAACCTTCACAACCTATTGCAACTGTCATAGACAGTTATAATTGCTTTGTGCATCATATACTCGATGGTTCACAAGGGGTCCCAAATGCATCTTAACCTTTTCTTATCTGTTTGGGTGACTGACCAGGATGCCTCCTGGATGGCATTCAGGTAGCTGAGGTGGATGGAGATCCTGATCATCTCTGCTCAAACTGCTACCCCTTGACCCAGAATTGAATAAAGTTGCAGAAAAATGATGAATTGGTAGTCATATGTACAATAATACTGAGATAAATACAATGAAGAAAAAACACATTTACATTTACCTAATATATTTGCACTAGTCGCCGTGTGAGAGTCATCAGACTTCTGCTGCTGTCATTTATGGTCAAGCTAGTTTCTCCTTTTCCTGCTTCCATCTCACTGTGAGTGGACCTCTTCAGACACATGACTGGCGTGTGGAGTGGAACTGACGGGAAAGCTTGGTGACTACTTGTTATGTCACCGTAAGCATGATAGAACTTTCTCATCAAGACTCGCACCAATCATAATGAGAGTGAGAGCGTCGAGAGGGAAAAAAGCCAACAGAGAAAGTGTTCTTGTCTGAGTTTTTAAGTTTGCAGTTAAGTGAACAAATTTCTGCAAACATTCAAATCCACCCAAAACAGCTTTTTGAGTCAGGATCCGACTCATATCCTTTCCAAAAATTGGATCAGCGTGTCACTACTATGGGAAAATAAATTCGGTTTGCCAGTGATTTCAGAACTCAGTAGAAATATAGGAAGTACTGTGTAATCCACAGAAAGATAAACTGGTCAGGCTTTGCTAGGGCTGCCACGGTTAGTTTCATCATTGCTTAATCTTCATATTATCTTACTGATTGAGCTTTAATATATATTTTATATTGCATTCAGCAACAGTCATAATAAAAAGTGTTATATCACTGAATGTTTTGTTTTTACCAAATCACAAACATACTGAATATCCCACAATGAAAGAAAATAAAAAGAGTCCAAACATGAATTCCCAGTTCTCAAAATAGTTTCAGATGATCGACTAATCTATTACTCGGTTGTGTTTTGCAACTCTACTGTCCTCTGTAAGCTGAGCGGTACTGAATCATGCAGTCTTTAGGGGTACTATTATTAGCAAGAAGTCTGATAACACAAGTACTTGTTGATAGAGATACAGCAGAAAATGTGAGCTGGTGGTTATATGGGTGGATTATTAGTCGACTATTAGTCCATTAGTGACTTTATTTTGGAAAGTCACAGAGCTCAAAGTAAAAAGAAGTGCAAACTGACTGTGAAGACACACAAAAATCTATACAATGAGACCAAATCTCCATATGGAGGCATAAAAATTGCAAAAGAAATGACTGCCAAGATGTAGTAATTCACCCTAAACAGAGGTGTGAAGTAATGAAACACATTCATTCATTTCATTTTCTTCCACTTGTCCAATTTAGAGTTGCAGGGGGCACTGGAGCCTATCCCAGCTATCATAGGGGCGGGGTACACTCTGGACAGGGTGCCAGTCCGTCACAGAGCCAACACAGTGAGACAAACAACCATTCACGCATATGGTCAATTTAGAATTGCCAATTAACCTAACCCCCACTGGAATGCGGGAGGAAGC
>VUQH01043723.1:8230-28538 GCA_015106775.1 Etroplus canarensis | reverse complement strand
CTGGAGGCGGTCATTGTTAACCCAGGCCGCATATTTGATTTGGCAAAGTTTTTATGCTGGATGCCCTTCCTGACACAACCCTCACCATTTACCTGGGCTTGGGACCGGCACTAGGAGTACACTGAGTTGTGGGCCCCTGTGGCTGGTTTGAAATCATAAATAAAGGATACAGTAACAAAATAAAACATGGCAGGGCTTGCCTCGAGAAAAAAGCAATAAACAACGGATGCCAAGACAGAACGTAAAAAACTAAGAAACTCAAAACCCTGAAAGAAATTAAAAATATACAAAACCAAGCTACAAAACACAATACCATGACACTCACATAGGAGGCGCCCAGGAGGCAACTTAACTAGATGCCCAAACCACCTCAACTGGCTTCTTTTGATGTGGAGGAGTAGGGGCTCTACTCTGAGCACCTCCTGAATAGCAGAGCTCACACTATTTCTAAAGAAGAGACAGCCACCCTTTGAAGGAAGCTCATTTCTTTCAGCTGCCTGTATCTAGGAGCTCATCCTTTCGGTCACTACCTAAAGCTTACGACCATCAGTAAGGGTAGGAACGTAGATTGACCACTAAACTGACAGCTTTGCTTTCACGTTCAGCTTTCTCTTCAAAACAACAGACCAGTACAGCATTTGCACCACTGCTGACGCACAAGCACACCAATCCCTCTGTCAAATTCACACTCCCTCCTTCCCTCACTTGTGAACAAGACCCCAAGATACTTAATCTCCTCCACTTGAGGCGGCGACTCCTCCCTGAGGAGGCACTCCACCCTTTTCCGGGTAAGGCCCATGGTCTTGAATTTGGAGGTGCTAATTCTTGCACATCTGCACTGGGCATTTTTACACATGTGCTGTCAACACACTCGGCTAATTAGCATTAATGAGGATGTATGCATGGTTCTGTGCTTACTATATTGGATAAGGATCTTTGGCCATCAGCTATGTGAAGGAGTGTGGACGCACCTCATCAGTTCAGTTCGCACAATAAGTGACCCCCTCTTCATAGTGCTGACTCACAGATACACATATCCACTCCTGATGCTTGGCCAGGTCACACAATGCTTTAGCTAACTATGTTCGCAGTTAGGAGATCATTACACAAGACATAACAAAAGAAATTAAAAGTTCGTTTTTTTTTGTTTTTTTTAAAAAGGGGGGATAAAAGTGGTCACAGCTTTGTGGGGAACATTTTCAGGAAGGCCATTTTTTTCTGTTCCAGCATGACTATGACCCAGTACACAAAGCAAGGTCCATAAAGGCATGGTTGGAAGAGTTTGGTGTGGAACAACTTGACTGGCCCACTCAGAATCCTGCCCTCAACCCCATCAAAAAACCAAGATTGTGAGCCAGGTCCTCTGATCCAACATTGGTGTCCGACCTTACAAATCCTCTTTCAGGTGAATGGGCAAAAATTCCCACAGATGTACTCCAAAATCTTACAGAAAGCCTATCCAGAATAGTGGAAGCTGTAATAACTGCAAAGAGGGGACCAATCCCTTAATAATGTATGGGATAAAACACATGGGATATCAAAGAAGCTCCTGTAGGTGGCCAAATACTTTTGCCCCTGTAATGGATGAACAGTTGTTACGTGTAACCATTTTTCATGAATAGAGATCAAATGGCTATGTAAGTATAGAAATCTCAAAGGCATTTTGAATTGCTCTATGCTGAAAATCCATGAGATCATCATTGAGAAACTGCTTGAAGACGCAAGCAATGATCTAGTTTAGGGACATCAGGTTTCAGTCTTAAAATATAATTTTTCCACCCCAAATAAATGAAAGCAATAGTGTTGGATTGAGAAATATTACTGTGGAAACTCTGACTTAGTGTGAGAAGCTGCACTGTTGTTGTCCCACTTGTGCTTCAACTTGTGTTTCCATGAAACTGTACAGCGTGTAGGAAGATTTTGTGTTCAAAGTGCTCTGCTGTCAATGGCTCTCTGTGTTGTATGCTCTGTGAGCGATATTTGTGTTAGGCTCTGTGGCTTGTGTCAGGGCTCTGGAGAACCAAGAAAATTTCATCCTATTAATGTTATATGCTGCAAGTGTCTCCAAATGGGTATACGGCTCTGAGCAGCAAGATTTGCCCCTCCGTGACATGTCCTGCTCTCTGCATGGGTAGCTTTTTAAACTGGCCAGCTATGTTGCATTACTGTACGTTGTTTGTTGCTATGGGACAGCCTTGACCCTGCGTGTGCTGTGAGAGCCGTTCATCCGCTCGCTGTGTGTTTGTCAGTTAGGATGGTGCAGCTCCTGGTCATTACGACAATCAGATGTTAGATTTATGCTGCTGCCTGATGTTTCATGGCTTTATAAAATGAGATGAAAGTGGATCTCAGTGGATGGAAAGAGAGAGGGGGAGAAAAGAACAAGAAAATAAGAGGGAATAAAAGAGAGGGGGAGAGAATCCAGAGATGTTCTTAGCATGATGCCGTCAATATTCATTAGCCAATAATGAAAATGGACCATTACCTTCTGCAGCTAAGTAATTGTTTTCTAAAAGAAAACATAAGCAACTAATTTTTTAAACATTTGTAGAGGCAACACTGGGAAACATTGAAGGCTAAACCAGGATTGACCTTTGCACACACACAGAGCATACACAACCCCCACCCCAGCCCCACTCCACTTCACCCAGCTCCAAACAGCAGATGGAAGGCTTCATTACTGCTGTCGCTCTGAGAATGACTGACACAAACTCTCACAGATTCCGCTAAAAATAACAGATAAAGCCTTTTGGTCATAGCCTGCGCCTTGTTCCCACCTTCTAGTCGTTACACATACCTGTACAGTAGATGGAAACATAAAAGCTGTGACTCATAAATGCAGAGCTCTTCTGCACACACACACACACACACACACACACACACACACACACACACACATAAACACACATGCACCTCTCACAAGACTGCCAGCATCCAGTGCCTCGGCAATACCATAAGCTCGTTGGTTTTGTTTATTGTGTGTCTCCAGGCAATGGGAGGCCTTTTTACTCACACACACAGACACACACACCACACACACACACACACACACATATATATGCAGGCGCTCCAAATTGTTCGATTAAGTGGGTCATCCTCTCCTACAGTCTCTTGAAAGAGAAAAGAGCTTTTTTTTTCTTTTTTGCGTTTCTAGCTGAGAGGCATTCGCACCCTTCCATGGTTTTGGCTGCACCTTTTAAGAGTATTTATGGAAATGGCAGTACGGCACTCTGGACCGCTGCGTGCTGCTTGTGTGTTGCTTAAGGTGTGTGTGTGTGTGTGTGTTTCATGTGTATTCCTGTGTGCATGCATGTACGCTGGAAAGAGGCTTCAAAAGCTTGCGTGTGTGAATATTAGCCTGTGTCAGTGATCATTACTATTTCTTTATTTTTGGGGGGATATCTTGGGTCTATATCTCTTGCACTGGACTGTGCTGTAACTCCTCTGCACATTTGGCAAGCGCGCACAGACGCTGACCTGTCACTGCAAATGAAAGCCAAGCATCCTCCAACCAATCCACTTTGGCTGTCTGAGAGTGCAACACTGAGAGGCAAGGCGAAAAAAGGAAGAAAGAGAGAGAGAGAGAGCCAGTGCCCATCTCTTTCTCTGTCCATTCTGTCTGTCTCTTTGGACAGCTCTGTGGCAGCCCAGTCTGATCAGACTTCCTATCATTGAGTATTTGGACTGATTCGACTCCAGCAGCCACAGCTGCACAGGAAACGCCACTGCACAGTGAAATAAACAGGCGTCACATTAAAAATGAGGGTGCATAAGCCAGCATTCAAGGTTCTTGGTTAATGATGCATGTTATATTTCCCATGCCTGGGCAGTGGTCGTGCACCTGCGATGGCATGGGTGCACAGTGTGCAGTAAAAGATGTCCAATAATATGAAAAGTGCTGTTACTTTGTGCGAAGGTATCAAACCATTAAAAAATGTCAGAAAACATTATAATTTATTAAAATAAATGAAAATGGATAAAAATGTTCAGGTTAATTAGTTGGAAATCGAATAAAAGGGGAAACTACCAATGGAATAATATTACACTTTTACATTATAAAATTATTAGCTCATAGAATCCAGATAGAAATATACTGTATTATATTGTATATTATCATCCTGTGATAGTATGTTAATGTTACCTTTGTATGTTCACATTAAAAGTATTTTTGTAGATTAAATAGGTTAAATATTCTATGCATTTATGAAGTCATAAATGTACCTTAAATGTGTCACAACATCAGAAAAACCACTTGTGATTAATACATTTTCAATTAAAGAGTCATTATTGTCTAATGCAGTTTAAAATTTTCCTTTTGCTTTGTGTTAGAATGTGAGTTACAAAGATTTTTCTTCTGAATTTTATATTTCTAGAATAAAACTTTTAACACATCACAGCTCATAGCACAGCCAATCAAGAACTGCTACTGCAGAATGTAATTAAATGCTATTAATAACAATTCCACAGCCTAAACCTTTTATTGTCAACAAGAAATGCTTTGTTGTCTTGTATAGCTAATTATGTCATGTGTGCCCTGAATATTTAAAGTTTACACTGAACTATATTTATTGTTTTGTGAGCTTTAGAAGGAAACAAATCATTTTTATGACATTTTCAAGTATGTGTTATTTGATTTTATTTATGGTTTCACACACACATGCATACAGTTGTTTGCATCTAATCCAAATATTGTTTATTTACAGGAAATGTTATATTATCACCATTTAACGCACATTTTGTCATTTTGAAAATATCTGTACTGTGTCACTACATGAGTGACAGGACTGAATAACATCATAGGTGGTCAAATGAAAGAGAACTAATAGCACTCTTGAGAGGATGGCTGCTTTTTTGAAATGTTTTGACTATTACTTGTATAGGTGCTAAATACTAGAGCCTTCATATAAGTAGCCTTGAATAGATAGCCGTAAAAATTCAGTATTAGCTAACAGCATTAGAAGTTTTCATTATCAGGTCTAATTTAAGAAAGCAGCAGCATCTGGGACTGAAAAATAAAGTTAACATCAAAATTGTCAAAAACTGCAGCTTCTCAAGTGGCCACTTGAGGCTGCCTCCAGAAATGAGTTAGTCCCTATAGAGTCCCCTGTTAAAATGCTTAACTTCACCGAAGAAATAAATGAACTTACAGTCTCATACAAAAAAGTTTTCGATCTCTATGACTATTTTCCCCTTTATAACAACTGTACAGTCCTTGCTGGATGTGGGAGGACAATAAACTGTGGCAACGATGGTGGGAACGGATCCAGATAGTTATCTACCGAATACAATATAAAATATTAATTCTCACTTTTAAGGCCATTCACAAGGCTTATAGTTATGCATTATTGGGGCCATGGTGACTGACTCACAGGTGGATGCCCCCACAGGAAGCTGTGCCTACTTGATGCACTAACCTGTGTTTTGATGATGAATCTGAAAACTAATATGGTTTACTGTGGGGTTAATTGCACTCGGCCAGCATTCCAGAGGTCTGTGCTCAAGTTTTGGAGTGGAAGTCTAGTATTTTATTCATATGTTACTTAGCTGTATGATGAACTTAATCCTACACTCACTGGTCATTTTATGAGGTGCACATTACCAGCACTTGGTTGGACCTCCATTTGCCTTTAGAGCTGCGTTAATTCTTTATTAAATAAATTTAAAATGGTGCAGGAAACATTCCCCAGAGATATTGGTCCATATTTATATGATGGCATCACATAGTTGCTGGAGATTTTTCAGCTACACATCCATGACAAATCTCTCTTTCCACCACATTCCCATCATGCTCTACTGTATTGAGATCTAGTGAATGTGGAGGCCATTTGAGTATAGTGAACTTATTGCTATGCTCAACCAGTTTAAGATGATTTCAGCTTTGTGACATTGTGCATTATCCTGGTGGAAGCAGCAATCAGAAGATAGATTCACTGTGGTCGCAAAGTAATGGACATGGTCAGCAACAATACTCACATAGGCTGTGGCATTTAAATGATCTGAAATTGATTCCAAGGGACCAAAGTGTGCCAAAAAATTGCTCCCACATTATTATGCCACCAGGAGCAACCTGAACTGATGATACAAGGCAGAATGGAGCCATGTTTTCATATTGTTTACATCAAATTCTGACCCTGCCAATGCTGCAACAGAAATTGAGACTCATCAGATCAGTTTTTCCTACCTTTCTACTGTCCAATTTTGATGAACCCATGTGAATTGCAGCCTCTGTTTCCTGTTCTTAGGTGACAGGAGGGTCACCTGGCGTGGTCTCATACTGCTGCTCCTGCTTCAAGGGTCAGTGTGTTTTCCATTCCTGGATGCTCTTCTGCATACCTTGGCTGTAATGAGGAGTGGCTACTTAAGTTACTGTTGCCTTTCTATCAGCTCAATTCAGTCTGGCCATTCCCTCTGATATATGACATCACTAAGGCATTTTCTCCCAGGGAACTGCCACTCACTGGATATTTTCTCTTTTTTTGACCATTCTTTGTAAACCCCAGAGACGGCTGTGTGGAAAAATCCCAGTAGATCAGCAGTTTCTGAAATACTCAGACCAGCCCATCCAACCATGCAACATTCAAAGTCATTTAAATCACCTTTCTTCCCCATTCTAATACTTGGTTTGACCTTCAGCAGGTCGTCTTGACCATTCCTACATTCCTAAATGCGCTGAGTTGCTGCCATGTGATTGGCTGTTTAGATGATTGGGTTAATGACCATGTGAACAGGTATATCTAATGAAGCGGCCAGTGAGTGTATATCCGTGGGTATGGGTGCATTGGTTTAACATTCCACTATCTTTTTTATTTTTACAGTTATGTTTTTGGGGGAGTCATTTTGCCAAATAGCCATGCTGTTTCCCTAATGTACCAAAACTGTCAGCTAGCAAATGCTGATGTACACAATGTGGGATTTAAAACATTTTAAAGATTTAACATGCAAAAGTTTCTTGAGGAACTCAATTCAGTGCATGCGTGGAGCCTAGATGCTAAAATTAAAGTATTTTAGTTACAATCACTGAATTTTTTATGACTTTTTTATGACTTTGCTTACAAAAAAGCTCAGGGTAACTTTCTATTCTAGCTACTAACTTCAAAAAATAGTGGAGAAAATGGCATGATCTCACTGTATTTTTTTTTTTAAATTGTTAGAAAAGGTATGTCTTATCTGTGCTTGTGTGTTTGTTAGTAGAAACAAGTGTAAAACCCTGGTGGGTGACTTTATTGTCTACTAGGAGCAAATGTAGGTGGTCACAATGTAGGTGGTTTCATCATCACATATGAGAAATATTTACACAAGAGTAAGATTTAAATCACTCATATATTTGAAGAAATGAGTACTTTCGCCCACCCACTACCTATTTCAGGTAAGACTTTAATGCTTATAATGACATATAGAGACATCAGGGTCAAGTTGTGCGTATGTGTGTGCACGTCGTGCTTACCTTTGGAGCTTATGTCTACACCCTAACAGCAAGGTTGACATGAAGCTGAGAAGGAGTGTGAAGGGCACAGCACCTCAGGAGGAATGACACAACACATGCGCGTGCATAAACACACGTGCGCGTGTATACAGTACACGCAAATACACCTCCTCTCCCTTCCTTTCTTTCTCTCTTCGATGACTCATCCCACCCAGGGACAGTGAGCGAGGGAGAGGGAGAGTGAGGGAGGAGAAGAATTGGAGAGTGTGAGAGGCGACACAACAGCGGAGAGGAAAAAGCTAGTTAATAGATTCACAGAGAAGACATATGGCGTAAAGCATCTTCTTATTGACCTTTAATTTCGGTGCAATGCAAATCCCATTGTGTGCATCACTCTAAATGTAATTCACAGCCATTTATTTGCTCCAAACATGCATGATGAGGCTCACCGGTCCCACATGGAGTCTCACAAATGATTCCCTCAACATTCTCTTTTGGTGTTTTAAAATGCCTTTCCCTCTTAACCAGCTCGGCAACATGCTGAGCTTTGCCCCACTGTTCCGCTGTTCTCATTTGATGGTATCTGCTAGAGAGATCCCAAACTTCCCAGGCATTCCAGGTCTGTATCACTGTGCATCGCAGATGTAACTCTCTTCAAATCCCATGGTCTCTAATGTCTTTATCTTATGGTGTGGGGATATTTGTGAAGGTAGATAGACTCTCAGGGAGCCAGGACTGTTGTCACAAGAGGTGATTATACAGCATTGAAGGAGGCACACTACTGAGCTGGCTGTATTGCTGAGGATAAGGCAGTATTGCTGAGGATATGTCTGTATTGCTGACTGCTGCAAAGCCCAGAGATAGTTGAGTGGTCAGGTCCCATGTGCCTGTAGAGCTACATGCAGCATATGGCCCTACTGCATCACTGCTCTATGCTTTCTGAACATTTTAAGGGCACTGGGTTTTCTCAGTAGTAAATACATCATCTCATAATAAAAAAAAGGTCCCATACCTGATTACAGTTAGAGTGCTTTAGACTAAAACTGGCCCGTACTTAAATTTTGGCTACACAGTGACGTGTCCGTCATTTAGTGATCCAGTTCAAGGAAAGTATCAATATATATTTGCTTCAGGAAATTTCCACAATAATGGTGACAATGACCATTCTCCTTATTAGCTTTTGCTGTAGTGTGTCTTTCTGATTTTATATAGAATTCATATTTATGTAGATTTTTTCTAAACTTTATGCTGCTTTTCTGCCTTTGGTCCTTTTTACTACTCTCGCCCCATCCCACCCACAGAAAGGGCAGCAGGATTTGAGGTGCTGCTAGATTGCCTCAGATAATGCAACGCTCTCAGGCGGAGCGCAGGTGTGTGTGTGTGTGTGTGTGTGTGTGTGTGTGTGTGTGTGTGTGTGTGTGTGTGTGTCTGGGTGCCTGGGTGCCTCTAAGAGGAACGTTTCTATCCAGAGATCCAAACTGTTTCCCCAAAATGTCTTAACAGCAAGCCCAGGCAAGCTCATACAGAATGATGCCAAATATACCCTCTAGAGCTTTTGGTGTGATTATTGGACCAAATTGCACAAATTATTTGCAGCATCATGTCTGAAGATTCAACTTTTTTCAGACTATGTGCAGAAGCTGGGTGTTAATTGGTTAATGTTCAAGAAGCTAATTACTTTTCACTGCAGTTGCAGCAGTTGCAGAGGCTCAGAAATTAGTAAAACACTCCTCAGAAGTTTTCTCAGAACTAGTGGTAGCATGTTTCTATTACCCCTTGGATATGCCAGTACCATAGAGTGCAAGACTTTATCTAAAAAGTGAAGCCAGTGTTTTAAACCTGCATTATTTCCAATTATGAGCAGGGGGTGACACCTCTGGCTGTAAAGAAATTTATGGTTCTAAAGAGGCCTTCTTGGAAACCTGTCCTTGACTCCCTGGCTCTACAACCTCAGTAAACACTAGCCTGATAAGTTTATGGTCTCAGTCGCTAGTTTTAAGTCCTTCTGAATATAACATGAAGTTCATTTGGTAAATTATGGTCCCCATTAGTGTCCAGAGGGACTATAAAGGAGAGTGCGTTGTAATGCTTTACTGACAGGTTGCTAACCTCAGAGATTGCAGGTTTTCAGCAAGATCCAGCCTTTGCTCATCACATTCAGTTTCAAAACACCAAGATGGAGATGGCAGAAACATTCATCTTAAGGCTTCCCAATGGGACTTTACCACTGGGCTAACCAGTGGGGAATGTCATGCCTATGGCTAGCATCAGTCAGCCACAAAGATGTTCCTGGCAACTAAATTACCATAATTTTAAATGTGAGGAGAACAAAATAAGACTATTTTGCTAATCTAATAATCAGACAACACCCAGAAAATAGTCAAAACTGAGCAAAAGCTAATATATTAGATTAAACATTACCAATGGCAGATGATCCATTGTGGCAACCCTAAAGGGCACAGCCAAAAAAGGAAGTAGACATAATCTTGTGGTTGAAGGCAATGCCATGAAGCACAGAGATGTACATAGTTCCCACAGACATGTTTTTTTGTCACGTGACCTCCTTAGCAATGCCATCTTTGTTGGCAAGCTGTACTTGTTTACACACACTGCTGTTTATCTCCCCCGTGAATTTTAAACTGTTTTGATGTCAGATTCGACTTGTGATCAAAATCATGAAAAGGCAAAAGGAGAAAGACTATGTAGAACTATTAAGTATGGAGGATAGAAAGAGATACGATGAGAAAATCGGCGTAATAGGACTGGATCCATACTCGTTAGCAACGGAAAAGCTGAACCATGAAGTTTCAGCATTGCCACCAATTGAATACTATGACCCCCATTCCACTGGAGCCGTAATAGCGTTATGGCGATCCGTGCCGATTTAGCGTTCCCGATCAAAACGGCTGAAAATTGGGTTCTTTGCATTTTGTCGCGGCACTCATGATGTATGTCCGGTTGTGCTGCTTGCACCGCCGTGTTCAACCGACTACCCACCGATGAAAGACATTTTATTGGCGGTGAACTGACGTTGAACTGCCATTTATCACGCGCAATTCCCGCTGCATTCCCAGCATAGTCCCGGTATTGCCTATAATAGCCGGTCAAAACAGCATCGATCAGTTCCCACAGACACGCCATCGCCATTGCTGCAGGCAGCTGTGCATTCAGGACACTTGAGGAAACGTCGCCAACCCAACCATTAACAAACTGATAGTACGCCTCCAGTGACTTGCCAACACAGTGGTGCACGTCTTTCCCCCATTCCACTGGTGCCTATTGATGTCGTTTTGACCGGAAGTCAAAAGGACAACAGGAAGGAAAACCTCTAAGGAAAAACCCGCTGACAATATGTCTTGCCAGCACGTTGATGGTAGGCCATATCCCACTTAAACAAAGCTGGAAGTCTGAAGTGGAGGACTACATCCTGCAGTGGATGGAGACAGCCTAACTAACTAACTATTTCGACATATGAGTAACGCAAGTCTGCATATGCATAAAGTACCTACAATGTATGTGGGACGTCTGAGAAATATGCTGGTAAATGTCGGAGATTTTGTGCACACTCAAATTGTCCTGCCATGTATACCGGCGTACTTCAGTGTGCTCTTAACTTATATGAAAGTTACTTAGAAGTTAATCAACGTAGGCCGCAGATATTTTTTGTACGTCTGCGTACGCTTGTTAAATTGTCAAGGTGTGACAGGGGCTATTCATAGTTCCCACAGACTTGCTTTTTGGTCACGTGACCTCTTTGCTGGCAAGCTGTACTTGTTTACACACACAGTTTATCTCTTCCGTGAATTTTAAACTGTTTTGATGTCGGATTCGGCAAAGGCAAAAGGAGAAAGACTATGTATAATTATTAAGTATGTGTTTTGTTCATAGGTCAAAATACGTGGAGATAATGTCTAGCATACCCAAAACATATTAATAACCCATGAGTAACATATGTGTAACATATCAAACTTACCTCCAACAGATATTGACGTTTGTAGACATATTTGATGTGTTCCAGTTGTACTGAACGTGTTTCTGACATACAGCTTCTGTATAATGGCGTCTGTGCTGCGTTTAAGGGAAGTGGTGTAAATGGGCTTCAAATTGCAAATGCCAGAAATACGCTAGCATTCATTGGTATTATGTTCTATATATGTTCGCAATACGTTATATATACGTCCATTTAACATCATTGTGCATCATTCTGGCTATGCTAACGTTTTAGAGAAATTTGGATGCATCGGCATAAGCTTGTTAAATCGTCGTGGGGTGGGCCCTTTGAGTACATACCTTCAGCTGCTTCATTGTATTCTCTCCTAGGGGTCTCCCTACGTGTGTGGCTCAGCAGAGGTTTTACGCCTGATGTCCGTTGGTCCTTCAGCCAAATCAAATTTATAACATATAAAAAATCTTAAGTGAAACTGAGTGTTTAAAACAATGAAAAGTAACCGCTGCGGCCACCCAGCAAACATAGCTGAAATCCAAAGATTGGTACAACTGGTCACAGTACAACAGCAGAAACTGAACCGTTTTCACCACATACAGACTACTCTTACCATAGCCTGTTTTTAAAAAAAAATACACAACTCTTTTAAGCAATTCATGGTTATGCGCATCTAAATTATGTCTCACTGGTTGCATGGAGAACTTAATGTGTCAGACAGTTCAAATCGTCGCCAAGGATACTGCAAGTTTAGCACAAAGCCATGAAGCTCAGTAGGATAAGAAATAGAATTTGAAGTGGGAGGCCACAACTTTGGATCACCCATGGGGGAATTTTTTTTCCTCCTGCTCATTCAGTCTGTTGAGAATGTTTTATTTCTTTATTCTAATCCATAAAGACAAAAGTAGAAAACAGTTCTCAAACACAAACTTTTTCTTGTTCAAAAGTTGAACAGTGATGTTGAGGCAACACTCAAATCCTTAAGGAACGTCCGTGATATTGGTTCAACTTTTTTTAAAACTATTTTTCAACCACAACTAGTTGGCTCTTTTAAGGACTTCACAACAGTACGTATGTGTTGGTTGCATTCCCCTCTGTGTCAGCTCTGTGCAGGCAAATATCAATGCAAATGGACACGACCACAGTACCATAGATCAAGCATGAGAGCCTACACAGTTTTGTAGACTTTCAGCTATATGTTGTAGCTGCTTACTGTCACCAGGGGGCAGTATCGCAAACTACCAGTCTGTGGGCTCCTGTTGCTTGCTGTTGTTGGTCCTTCAGTGAGCCATGGAGATGACTAAAGTTACGGCATACAAAGAGTTGAAAAGAACCGTTAGAAAAACGAGAAGTGGCACTGCAGGCTGCTTATGATTTTCATGCTGTTTCTTTGATGCTTTTACACTTCTCCCTCTACACTGTGATTTTCACTGTCGCCTATTTTTCAACCAATCAGCCATCAACCCATGCACAACGTCATCCACAACGTGCTCCTGGTTTTTTGGAGGACTGCATGGAAGCACGTCTGCACTGGTTGCATTCCCCTTCTGTGCTACAAATACCGACACAAATGGACAAACGTATGGTACCATAAATCAAGCATAACATGCAGTATATCTAAGATGCACTGCCATCATTCATATTTGCTCTGGTGGGCCTGCACTGCTCTGCAGTTTCACCTTGAAAACATTAGTTGGTGGTGAGTTGATCCATTTTCTTCCAGTAGATTTTAAAAAATGGCAGCAGAAGAAGCAGTTGTTAATGCACGGGGGAAAAGGAGGTACTGAATAGTCCACGTGATGGTTTCAGAACCCTACGACATCCTTACGATGTAGATTTAACACAATCTCACATCAGGTTGCATTTTAACCAGATCCTAAACATGCATAGTTTCAGAAACTAGAAGGTTTTAAAGTTCAAATTAAGTCTCTAACATGCATTTGGCCTTCTTTCATACGATTTTCAGTTAGGTATACCATATAGTGGAACAATCAAGGGAGAGAACCTAACACTAACCCTAAACAGTGGGGTTCTGGCATCTGATGGAGGTCTATGTTACTCCAACCCTACCCAGACATTTTGGAAAAAAGTTAATAGTTTTACGTGTGTCAGTTAGAATGATTGCCAAGAACAGTTTAATGAAGACCAAAATTACATATTATGATTGCCTAGGGCTCGAGTCAGGATTTGGGGTTAATCTTGATGACTCTCCCTGTGCTGAAATTAACCAGAACAGTTTGGAATGGAGAGTCAGACACTTCTCTTCACGGACTCCCCGCTTGGTGTGTTGCTCCATAGATAAACAAGATAGAAAGGAAGATAATAGAAGAGGGAGTGTTTGTCGATGGGATTGGTTTTTCCTGTTTATCTTGGGGCTTCCATTTAGGACTGAAGTTGATGTTTGGCGAGATTAAGGTTTTTATCAACTTGTTAAGGTTACATAGGGTTAGGATTAGGGCAACATTAAGATTAGGGTTAAGTTCAAGTTTAAACTGGAATTCAGTTTGGGCTTTTGGCCAATGGTTAGGATTAGGTTAATGATAAGCTTAGGGTTAGGGTTAGGATTAGGGTCAAGGTTAGAGTTAGGGCGAGGGACCTCAGAGGATTAAGAGGTTAAAAGTTGCTAAACCTGCACGGCCATATAGAAGCAATGACCAATTGCTGGGAACCATACGTAATTACTTAGTTAAGGATCTCTTAAAATCTGTTTTGTTGATGGATTTACAAGACCACATGTTATCTACATATGTTCAATATGGGGGATTTTTGCATATGTACACACAGGTGCTTCATTTATTTCAGTGTGACCACTGGGCTAATACAGTGGGAGCACTTACACAGAGGGCTAATGCAGGGTAGTTTGAAATCATTTGCAGCTATGGCCAATCAAAACATATGGGACCATGCTTCAGCTTCCTTTGTAACACAAATGCTGTAATTCTACCGCTTTCCTCAGGAAAGTGCACGTCACTGCATATGTTTCCCCATTCTGTAAAATTCCATTTCAAGGTATCAATATATGAAAAAAACCTCGCGCTATTTCTTTAACTGGGCTTCCTGGATCGTATGTCACCATCCCACAGATGACTAAAAACACTCCCACAGCAGTGCAGCCCACTGAGTTTTGTCAGCGTGAGGCTGTTTTCAGTCCGACCCCGTGGTTACTTGATTGAATTACAGGAACACACATTACGACACCACAATAATCTATCAACAAGCCAAATGTCAGTTTAGTGGATTTTTACTTTCCAATAAGCTAATTATAACTGATGCACTCATGAATAAATATGTTGCCCAGTCATGAATCAGTGCACATACACTGTAAGAACAGAATATCACACATGCTTCTGTGTGGTGGCTTCATAAACGAATGGCCAGTTAGGTGATTTACAGTCAAATGAGTTGGCCAGATTTAGAGAGGTGCAATTACGCATGGGGATACCGCTGTAATAATGAACCTTCCCATAATTCCCTGCAAATTTGCTGACTCTATTTTACGCTGCATTAATTGCGTGGATCCAGCATGCCTCCCCGTGGAACTGGTGTGGGCCTGAACGCGCCCCTGTGCAGCACGACTGCCAGGTTGCCCCACTTCCTTCCTCCTCCTGCATCCGAGAAAAGAGGGGAGGCACTCCAGTGAAATAATGAGCCTCTCTTAGACTGAGAGAGGCGGCTCTCTGGGGGAAGAATATGAGTATCTGGGTCAATGGGAGAAAAAAAAAAAAAAGGCTCAGTATGCGCACATACAGCACGGTAAGTGTATGGCGTGGGTGGGACTTGGCCCGCGGCTGTGCTCGGGGGTCAGCTTGCATGTTTACTTGCGAGGACTCAGGTCGGAGTATGGATGGGAAAGGCTGATCCTACATCAGTGCCTTAGGGCTCTGAGTGTCCTGGGAGTGGGGACGACTCTGCATGTTTCACCGCACTCGACCCTCATCAGACCAGGGGTTGTACAGAACATTATATAACTCACTGCTGCATCATAATCGGCTGCGTTCCCATAGCAGGCTCTCATTTTCAGGCCTGAACTGACGCTTGGGAAAGTTGTTTCACATGATGGTTTGTAACTCAAATCCAACACATTTCAGAGCTGACAACAAGCTATGAATCCAGACAGGCGTCCCCTGCTTGATTCCAACAGATTCTGGATTCACCACCTTGTTATCTGGAAAATGGGTTCATTCTGTAAACAGCACATTATCCCTGTGAGGTCTCAGTCATCACTGGGTTATGACCCCAACACCAACCCTGTGTTTTTGAGAGAAGGAAAAGGGACTTTTTGGAAAAAAATGTAAATAGGTTTTGATGCAAGTCAGTTAGAATTCCTGGACTGCCAAGACTTAGAAGAACAATTGTAAAAAATAAAAACTGCCATTTTCCAAACCTGCCAACACTTAGGTTTGAAATTCCTGGAGTTTTTTTCCCCTTGGGGGTGGAGTCCAAGGCTTTTTCCTCACTCTTAACTGTGTACCTTCAGCTGCTCCCTTGTATTCTCCCCAAGGGGTCGCCACAGCAGATTAATCCACATTGGTAATTTGGCAGAGATTTTACACTGGATGCCCTTCCTGACACAACCCTCCATAGTGAGAGGGGCTTGTGTCCCCACCTGGAACTGAACCAGGGACCTTTGGCTTGTGAGGTGAACATGTAAACCACTACCCTACAGGGACACTACTTAGCCTAACTATTGTAGCACAATCATCAGACTACTGACGTGTGAAGTCATTTCAAAATGATCGCAGCTGGAAAATCGGAAACTCGTTATCTATGGTTAGAATGAGGCGTCTTGTGCTTTCTAACAGCATTTCAATTACAAGTTATCAAATCAATTAGTATCTTTCCAGCTACACCATAGTCAACAATCCAATCAGCATTCGACCTACACACAGCATCATCTGCGTCAAGCTACGTAAATTTGGCTTTTTGGTGTGTAGGCTTTCATCTAGGTGTTGTAGCTGCTTACTGTCAGCAGGGGGCAGTGTCACAAACTAACAATCTGTGGGCTCCTATTGCTTGCTGTCGGTCCTTCAGTGAGCCGTGGAGATGACTAAAGTTACGGCATACAAAAAGCATACAAGAAAGCGAGTGTAAGAAACAATGAAAAGTGGCACTGCAGCCTTTTTATGATTTTCATACAGTTTTATTAAACTTTGATGTTTATTTCTCACTACTTCTTCTATGCTATGATTCCCACTTTAGCCTATTTTTCAGCCAATCAGCCATGAAGCCATGCACAGCATTATCTACATGCTGCTGGGTTTTTGGAGGACTGCACACAAGCACGTCTGCATCGGTTGCATTCCCTCCTGTGTTGGCAAATACCAACACAAATGGACACAAACACACATACGACCCCGTAAATCAAGCATAATATGCAGTATATTTAAGTGGATGCATTGCCATCATTTATACTTGTTCCGATGGGCCTGCATTGTTCTGCAATTTTGCTGTAAGAACACTAGCCCTTACTCAAAGAGTCGCACACATGGCTCACCAAATGTTAGAATCATCAAAAAAACATTTTAGACAGCACCCGATTCATTCAGTATCCAACTGGTGCATCTGCACAGAGGTCTGCTACCAGGTTGCACTGACACGATAGGTCGAATCTGTGTTTTGCGTGTGCACTGTGCAACTTACTTATTTGTATATTCAAATTATTCAAAATAAAATGTTAGGGTCTTGCAAATTCCAGGAGATTCCCAGGAGAAAAAGCAAAACAGGAGGCTGCTCAGAGATGGTTGTTAAACATGGGATACCCCTGGGAAAACTGGGAGGGTTGGCAGGTATGCATGTTCTGAGGTCTTAGGGCTAGCGTTAGATTGCACACGATTTAACTCTTTTTTTTCCCCCACTTCTATGTAAGAATTCAGTTCACATTAAATTACACAAACTCATACAGTTTATTCCTATTAAATATTCACAAAGTATAACAAAAATGTTCTGTGATTCCACTTCTACGATCAAAAAACAACACTTGATTTAAATTTAGCTGATCTCCCCTTCAAGATATTCTCCTTGTGCATCTCTGGACCTGTTCTGGGGTGCCTAAAGTTCTCTGATCAATCCCCGGAGGTCTCACATTGACCACTTACGCAATGCCTACTGCACTTCTCCACCATGACATAACTAAAACCCTTCAACTTCAATTTCATCTTGAGGACGATGACACAGTCAGAGTGAGCCAAATCTGGTGATGAATGAAAATTGTGTCGGCATGGCCAAAAAAAAAAAACAAACTTTCATTTTGAATACACTTTGAGTTGCCGGATGAAACAGTTCAGGTTGTTTATGCTGACTGTCGTCCCTCAGGTGCTCTGGTACGCTACAGATTAAATCTGCTTTGACAGTCTGACTCCTAGGGGTGAATTCCTGTTGCACCAAAAACACAAAACAAAAACGCGACAACAACAAAAAGATGAGCTGATCTACTGCCTTCAGACTTGGACACCGCAGACACAGTAATGGTGGAAAAACACTGCACTTGCAAATAGCGCTTGGAGCTACTCAGAGGTGCACGAGGGAGATTTTTCAGCGCCACTGAACTTTTTGATTGCACTTCCTCCTACTCTTCCAGTCAGTTTGTGGTGTTCTGAGGAAATTACTTTTCATTTATTTACATTACTTTGTTAGTTTCAACTGTCCAGGCAAAGATCTTGACACACTGGCAAAAACACTAAACCACAGCTCATTACAGCTACATTTCCCTTTCAAATATCTCCCAAAATGTCATTTAAGCATCTGAACACAATTAACTTTGTTATATCACTCCAAAGACTTGCTAATAGTCAACACCAAAGCACGGCATTACAGACTGAAAACCATGTCGAAAAATGACAGCAGCCACTGCTAATGCATTTTTAAAGCCTTAACATTGAAACTGCATGTCTATATGCATCTCCGTGTTTGGCCAAGGCTTCTGAACACCTGCCTCACTATGTACAGACGTGTCCGTTGTTTCCAGTGAAAATACATCAGGTTTGAAATGAGTATACTGAAGAAATTTTTATGTACTGTAAGTCTGGTAAACAACTATGCATTACCACACAAAGAAACATCCATCCATTAAAAAAAATGTGTGGAAAATGTGCGGTGTACTGGTGAAAAATTGTGTTTCATTTTGTAGGAGCATAAAGACTCATGAGAAAAGGTGATATATGTGTTTAACGTGTTTTATTTAAACTAAAAGGACAAATATGGTGGAAGTGCTTAGGTGAAATGAAAATTCCTTTGCTGCAGAATGTGCAAATCACTTTATGTCGATCGATTGTTCCGTCTTAGTTTTTTGTATTCAAACTGAAACATTGTACACTGTGCAAAATATTAATCAAATTAATCATGCAAATTGATTAATCTGGATTAACGTGTTAGTTTTGACAGCCCTACATTTAACACAATGCATCCATTTGTAAGCACGTATGCAGCTATAGTTACACTACTGCAGTGCTTTGCTGTGGATTTGAAGATGCAATACTCTGCCCTTCCAGAAGAAGCACTTAAATTATTAGTTCGTTACTTGGGCTTCAAAAGCCAGTAGTGCTCGATACAAAAGAAAAGGATTCAAGTAGAGGAAAATGATGCATTTTATCTTATCATAATTCATATAAGCCACGCATGACTCTAGAAGCATAACCAAGAACAACTGGCTGTAGGCTAATGTTAAGAAAGAGGTCTGCAGACGATAAATCCTGACCTCATGGCATCCATATGACAGTGGAGCCTTGCACAGATTGATAATGAAGGACCATGCTTTGCCCCTAAACCTTGAGATAGTCTCATTACATGTGATAAATGGCCATGTTCATGGGGCCAGTGAAAAAGAGTCACAGTGAAAGAGTGAGGCTGATGTTCCCTATGGAGCTGCCAGCAGATTTGTACTCTAGTTAGGTTTGGTGCAACAGGAGATTACAGCCGTGTGAGATTTAGGAGTCAAGAGAGCTGAAATTACCTTATTTCAGTCAGGATCGCTTTAGTCAAAAGGAAATTATTTGTGCCTGTAGTAATTCACATTTGGTGGCATGGAAAGCATAAGGCAGTGAGAGCAGCAAGACCCAGGGGCAGATTAAAGGAGGTGCTAGGGTGGAGGTGGGTCGCAAAGCAGCTTGCAGAGGGATGGCATCCATGGGAATGCTAAAGCAGCATTAATATCACAATCTGTGAGATTTGCCACTTGGATATGAAGAAGGTGATCAGCTAAACTATCAGCTGATCTGTCCAGACTGCAGCCAAACTTGACTCCCTGTTAACAATGGTTTTCATCCTTCCAGTAGAGTTCTTGAAAAATCAATGCCAAGGCACACTGAAGGTGTGGTGGCACATGGTGCATTTTTGTTTGACAGAGGTCAGAACTGTGTTACTACTTAATACTGCTTCTCAATAAGGTGAACAACAATATAGCGGTTAGCCCATTACTCATAAAAACCAACTTCTAGAAAATGTTCTGCTCGCCTTTACCAAACCTCTGTTGTTTACATGGATAAAAAAGCTTCCAAAAAATTTAATAAAAGTGTAAGGGAGCTGCAATAATTAATCACAGAAGCAAGGTTTTGATTAAACTTTAATTCAACGAATGAGCTCCTCTTCCCACATGTAGTCGAGCTTTGACAGGTGGTGGGAACAGCGAGAACATAGCTCTTACAGCTGCTCGGTCACCTCAAACCTCCAAAACGTGCGTCACTGCCAAGTTTTTCTGAGGAGACTTCGTGAAACTCCACACTCGTTTCCTGTGTTGACTGTGGTCTGAACCCCCTCGGGTATACCGCCGCAAACCTTCACAGTTACATCACCACAACGTGCGAGAGGAGCCAGTGTGCATCTCTCAGAGACAGAAATACCTCCTTGTGCTCTTGGTGACAATTGGTCCAATCACTTCTTCTTCTTTCACCACGAAAAAAACGACTTAGTGTTCATGTACAAGAAAAAAAAAAAAAAAGGAGCACCCC
>VUQH01043722.1:13054-33968 GCA_015106775.1 Etroplus canarensis | reverse complement strand
GATCTGACTCATTTCTAATCCTGTCCATCCTGGTCACTCCTAGGGAAAATTTCAACATCTTCAGCTCTGCCACCTCCAGCTCCGCCTCCTGTCTTTTTGTCAGTGCCACCGTCTCCAAACCATACATCACAGCAGGTCTCACTACCATCTTGTAAACCTTCCCTTTCACTCTTGCTGCTCCTTCATTGTTAAAAGCCTTAAGAAAAGAGTTCAGTTCTTACCTCCAATCAAGGCTGCAAAATCTGCATGGTCAAAGGTTTCTGTAAGGACAAAAAAAAGGTTCATTTTGTAAAACTTGGATGGAATTTTTTTATGGAACTCAAACAATATAAAGGTTGAAATATGAACTCCATCTTTAAATTCTACATTGGTAAATGCTACAGAGGTCCATATGAGAGTTTCTAAAGCCTTCATGCAGGAAAATGACCTGTTTTTGTTGGTCTCAGGCAGCAGCTCGCATTATTAGGTTCACAGTCGGACACAAGGCAGCTGTTTTTTAGTTTTTTCTCAGCTTGGTGTCCAGCCATGCATGGCATTCAAACACCCGCTGTCTATTTTAAAGCCTCAGGCAATTTGACTAAAGTTGCTTTTACACCACAGGGCCAAAAGAAACACTACGCATCACATTTTCACAAACAAGCGAGTGATATTACAGCCCTCTTTATACTGCAGAAAAACTTCACATTTTAAGAAAACAGCAAAGGGATAAAAGATTTTAAAATGAACTAATAATTTGTTGTTTTTAGGCAGTAAATAAATAATAATGACGACAACTTAGCATAATAAACCTTCAGCAAACAGAACTGCTCTCCGCTTCAGCTTTCCAACGATCTACTGAGACAAACAAGTTGTCAGAGTCAATGAAAGCTCCTGCAAATGTTTAAACTCATTAATTATTTACATTTGTTTCATTTCGGTGTTTTGTGCTCAAAAATAACACTCAAATAGACTCTTACGCATAAAACTGATGATTTTTTTTCTCCAACCTTTTCTACTTTTGTCTTGTTTTATTGACAATGCTATTTTACAGGAACCTCACCTTCAGCTGCTCCCTTGTATTTTCTCCAAGGGGTTGTCATAGTGGATTAATCATCATTGGTAATTTGGCACATTTTACACCAGATGCCCTTCCCTGAAGCAACCTTCCATGGTGAAAGGGGCTTGTATCCCCACCTGGAAACGAACCAGTGGCCTTTTGCTTGTTAGGCAAATGTGTAAACCACTACATTATGGGGACCTTGCCAAAAAAAAAAAAAAAATTCCTCCACATGCGCACATGCTAATCAGTGGCATCAGAACCTCCTGCAAAGGTGATGAGAGGTGGTGTACATCCTGGACAGGTTGTCTGTCTGTCTGTCGAGGGAGCTGTTGCATGGTCTGCTTGCCAGGGATGGGCAATGGAGGTAGTCCATCTGTCTGTTACGACCCTGTGGCCTGCACCCCGGGAGACCTGGTGACCACCGGTCCTGGCCCGCTGCGAGAACCTTACCCAAAGCCTGGTGCAGTGGTTTGACCTCTGGGTACCCAACTCTCCTCCCTCCTCTGGAGGGAGCATGGGGGGTTCAATGTCTCCTCTCCCATAGTTGACCTCTCTCCTCCAGGGTGGGCCCAGATTAGGATGGAGCACCCAGGAGATTTTCTAGTTGGTTGGTTAAAGAAAACCTGTCTATGATTGGGGCAAAAACTGTGTTTACTACATATGGTTGAAGTTTATATAATTATTCTATAGACACTGGATTGAAAGCAGTAATAAATAATACAGATTCTACCATAGGACCACTGTGGTTCCTGAATTATTTTCATGGAGAGAAAAAAAAACAGTCCCCCAACCTCCATCCCCTCTCTTTTTCTAAACAAATCCTGCTCCTGAGGATATAGGATATATAGGATGTATCTATACTTTGACTGAAAGCAGCTTTTAACTTAGTCACTGTTAAAAATGTTCCATTATTTTTGAGGCTGAATTCATAATTGGCAACCCATCTGTTTATGATCACTGACACTGCCATCTAGCTGTCACAGATGGTATTGTTATGTGAAGTGCTCAGAAAAGACAAGCTGTTAAGTGCAATGTCTTCTGAGTAAACTGTTATTTTACCCCCTTAGCAATCATCTGTAACAACTGCTCCCGCCTAGAAGACTTGGTGGGAGCTGCCGCTGGATTAACTGTACTTATGAAAAGACGTGATGTCAACCTTTTTTTGATATATTACAAATTATTGGTCACGATTTGCCAAATGCATAAACATTTTCTCCCTTGTGTTGCAATTCTCAGAGAAGGTTATTTCTAGGAGACAGTTTTGTTCACAGGCCGCATTGGTCCTGCTTGGCCCTGCTGTGGAAACGAGGGCCAGAGGGCCAGCTGTGTCGGCTCTTATCTCCACAGAGACAGACCCCCGAGGCGTCACACTGGCTCCTTACATGCTCTGACATCAGGCTGATAAGACACTCCCTGCTAACGCACACGCCGACACCTTGGCTGGTTCACAAATGCTCACAGGGTCTGTGTATGTAGCCTACACGTTAATTATAGTCCATAAACTGTCCCACAAACTGCATGTATATGTGTTTATGTCTCTGGAAACAGATATCTGCTTGTGAATATGCAGAATCTGTTGGCATGGGATAAGACTTCTGGTTTGGACTTTCTGGTTTGTGTTTGTAGTTGAAGTATAGTGTTTCTTATGGATTTGGATTCTATTTGTGGTGGTAGTTTTTGCATGCAAATCAAGGTGCTTCTAAGCATTTGCCAAGTACTTTGAGACAAAGAAATAATGGAGCAATATAATCAGCTGCTTTTCCAGTGGGTTTTCTGTCCTGCACATGGACTCAAGCCGGTAGTCATGGTTCTCGGTGAGGTCACCATAGCAGCGCATGGACCAGCTCTCCAGGTGCTGCAGGTTCTTGTTAGTGACCCCCCCAGCTTGCAAAGGATCTTCAGAACAGAAGAAAGACCACCGTCTCAAGCTACAGTCCAAGGTGGAGTTACTGTAGATACTCCCTAACCATCGAATGACAGTCTCACTGGAATGGCAGCTACTTTTAAGACTTTTAAGTCCTATTTGCCAGGAATTTGTTTAAGGAACCATTAATATACACTATGTGGTCAAAAGTATTTAGCCAGAACTCTTAATCATTGAATTCAGGTGTCTCATTCAGTCCCATTGCCACAGGTGTAGAAAATCAAGCAGCTAGCCATGTTGTCTGCCTTCGTGAAAGAACGGGTCATTCTAAGAGCTCACTGAAATCCAGCGTGGTGCTGTAATAGGATGCCACTAGTAAGTCAGTTGGTGAAATTTCTTCCCACCTAGATATTCCACCATCAGTTGTAATTGATATTATTGCAAGGTGGAAGTGTTTAAGAATCACAGCAACTTTGCAACTTTAAGAACCATAAAGTTAAAGTGTGGGGTTGCAGAGTGCTGAGGAACATAGTGCATGAAAGTTGCTTGCTTGCTAGCTGCTGGCTCAGTAACCGCAGAATTCCAAACCTCTTCTGGCATAAAGATCAGCACAAAAACTGTGACCTGGGAGCTTCATGGCATGGGTTTGCATGGCTGAGCAGCTGTTTGCAAGCTTTACATCACAAAGTGCAATGGCAAGCGTTGGATGGAGGGGTGTAAAGCACTCTGCTATTGGAATCATGCAGTGCAGCAGTGGAAATGTGATTTGTGGAGTAACAAATCATTCTTCTCATTCTGGTAGTTGGATAGATGAGTCTGGGTTTCATGAATGTCAGGACAACGTTACCTGCATGAGTGCACTGTGCCAGCTATAAAGTTTGGTGGAGGAGGGATAATACTGTAGGGTTGTTTTTTTCTGGTGTTGGCCTGGGCCCCCTAGTTCCAGTAAAGGGAAATCTTAATGCTTCAGCTTGCCAAGACATTTTGGACCATTCTATGCTTCAGACTTTGTGTGAACATTTTGAGGAAGGACCTTTTCTATTCCAGCATGACTGCACCCCAGTGCACAAAGCAAGCTCCATAACGTCATGGTTGGATGAGTTTGTTGTGAAAGAACTTGAATCACCCACACAGAGCCTTGACCTCAACCCCATTCAACAGCTCTGGGAGAATGGACCTCGTGAGCCAGGCCCACTCGTCCAACATCGGTGACTGACCTCACAAATGCTTTTCAGCAAAAATTCTCGAAGACACACAACAAAGTCTTGTAGAAAGCCTTCCCAGAGGAATGGAAGCTGTTGTAGCTGCAAAAGGAGGACCAGCTCCATATTAATGCCAATGGATTTAGAATGGGATGTCATTAAAAAACTCCAGTAGGTGTAATGTGTAGGGGGCTTAAAACTTTTGTCCCAAATAGTGTATCTGGATACCACTCCCAAATTTGTCTGTTTAAAAGAAGCTACACTAAAGACTTGGTTAGTTTATAACTTACTATAACTTAACATCCAGCCTGACTTCATTAAAAGGTAGAAAACCAAACAGCACAGGTGAAGCTACTTGGATGCATTAAATATATAAATTAAGGTAGAATAGGTAACTCAGAATTTAAGGTAAACATTTTCACTCCTTTACAGTATTATTTATTACTTTTACATGCATGTGAGTGAAAATGATAAGATACTGACGAGATAGTGAACGTTTGAGTAATATGAAACTATTAATATATATTGATTTTAGATTTGTTAATTGATGTGGGAGAGCTTTAAATTGCAGGATCTATGGTTTATTATTTGAGTGTTTTTTGTTCTGTGTAAAGCTTGGAGTCCAAAACCTTGAAACTCAAAGTAATGAAGAAGATGTTTATCTAAAAAAAAAAGTCCATAGGGCTTTTACACCCAAGCCTTACTGGCTCATTGGGCCGGAGCTTATCCCCGGTTTCTGTAGCGTTAAGCGACTTAGGAGTTAGACTCCTCCTGGATGGGACGGTAGTCCATTGCAGGCTACCTTCCCAGTATTTACTGGTACCCATTTTTTACTGCTGGGTGGACAGAGGCACACTTGCGGTTGGGACCTTGCCTAAGGGTCTTGGCAAGGTGGGGGTCGGACCAGGATTCAAACTCACGACCTCTTGATCATGAAAAATCTCACAGTTAGGTGAATTTGTCTTGTTTCCAGTCTTCCAATCCCCCAAGAAAACTTCATAATTCAAAGAAGAACATTTTACGAACTGATGCCACATCCTCACACATATGTACGTACCGTTCGGTCCTATCTTGGTCACAAGGTCTGAAAGAGGAGGGACGGTTCCCGCTGAACTGTGAGCCATAGGGGTTGGAGTTGTGTCGGTGTTCATGCTGAAGTTGACCTGTGAGAAAACAACGTAGAATAAGTAGGAAGCTTTGAAAATATGAGGTTTGGTCCTCTGACTGCCTGCAGAAAATGTTTATTATACAATTTCTGTTGCCATGGGTGGATGGGTACAACAGCTGATGATGTTTATAAAATGTGGGGTCAAAGGTCAAGGTCACACAGGGTCATATTTAAGGCGGTGGCATACCAAGTTCAAGGCGTTTCATTTTTCATTTTCCAGATATATCGGTGACAACTCATTTTACAGCTCTGCTATTTTTGCTTTGAATTCCTAAAAATGTTCTTCATTTAAAGAGCATTTGCTGCTACTATGTGGGATATTTCCTAGAAAGTCGCCACTTTTTTACATTGTCAAATTTACATCAATCAAACGCATGGTGACCACCTACATAAAAGCAGGAGTTTTGGCAGTTTGCTGGTCTGGGGCATTCAGGTGTGTGTTAACACAATGCCATAAACTTCCCAGGCGTGAACGCCTCAGAGAAGTGAGCCAAATGCTCAGAGAAACTACAAAACACTCAAGAGCTACATCTCAGACACTACAGGCCTCATTTAGCACGTTAAATGTTAAAGTTCATGACAGTATGATTAGAAAAGGACTGAACAAGTGTGGTTCGTTTGGAGGGGTTGCCAGGAGAAAGCATCCTCTTTCTCAGTTGAGGCCAAAGTGGAGCTTTTTGGCCATAATGCACAGCACCATGTTCGGCGAAAAACAAACAGCATATCAGCACGCCTCATAACAGCTGTCAAGCTCTGTGGTGGAGAGGTGATGGTTTGAGCTTGTTTTGTAGACACTGGACCCAGGTACTTTGCAGTCATTCAGTTGACCATGAACTCCTCTGTTTACCAAAACATTCTAGAGTCAAATGTGAGGTCATCCATCTGACGGCTTAAGCTTGGTCCAAAATAAGTCATGCAACAGGACGACAATCCCAAGCACACCAACAAACCTACAACAGAATGGCTGAAAAAGAAAAGAATCAATATGTTGCAATGACCCAGTCAAAGTCCAGATCTCAACCTGACCTAAAAGCTGTGGTGGGACCTTCAGAGAAATATGCATAAATGATTGCCGACAAAACTTAACGAGCTGAAGGAACACTGCAAAGAAAAGTGGGCCAAAATTCCTCCACCGCAATGTGGCAGACTGTTAAAGTCATACAGAAAACTAGTTGACTAGTAAACAAGTTAGATTTGCTGAAGGGGGTTCTATAAGCTACTGAATCCTGGGGTGTATGAAGTTTTTTGCACATGGCTTCTTTGCTTAAATTTTTGTGAAATAGATTATGACCCAGTGTAATATGTCATGTTCACCTGAGGTTACATTTATATAATTTCAGACCTGCTAAGGACCAAACCTTAGATTTGAAAGAGGACATACTTTCTTTTTCACATGACTGTATATTCCTTTAGCATCAAACTTTTGCTGCAGAATATTCTTTGCTGTGATTGTATGTTATCATCATTACAGTATATTTAGTGTTTGGTTATTTAGATTATAGTAGGTTTACCTCTACATCTATTAGAAGCCAGGCTTTAAAAAAAAAACATTTCGTGAAGTTTGTTGAGGACTGCTGAGACTGAGTAGGAAAACAAGATCTGATGTAATGTCCCTTAAATTTGTGCTCAGTGGTTTCCCACTTCCCCACAAGACATCACATCACAAGTCACTTAGCCCAGGACTTGCTTCTCGTTATTTCCCAAGAGTATTGTTGGCTTAAAACTGAAGACAGCAACAATTTTACAAGTGGATTTTTAAAAAAAAATTGATCATCCCCCTTTAGCAGTCAGTTGGGGACAAAATGTTCTAAGCCTATATTTCCTCAGATTGACATCTTTTGTCAATTACAGACACTTTACAGAAATGTAGTTTCTATAAGTGCAGTCTTTGAGTAGAACTTCTTAGTTAAATTATCACCATCGAGACTTGTTTTGTCACAGCCTTTATGCTACTTCACCTTCATCATAGGTAAAGTGCCAGCGGCTTATGTCATTGCATGGCACACTGCACTTCAGGAAGACAGGCAGGATTGTTACCAGTGCACTAAAACTGTAGATGAAAACACACTGGGGAACTCCTACCATTCCTCATCCATCCTCTTTCGCCCCTCCTTCTTGTACTGTCTCTACCTATCTTCCTCTCTGACTCGCTCCCTCATTGTGTTTATTTATTCTGTGGCAATGAAGTCTTTATGAACGTACAGTACATCGTAGTAGTACATAAACCCATGAGCTTTTTTATCTCTCTTGGCCAATAGTCAGGTCAGTGTGCGCTGTTGTCCTTTGACCACAATTCCTTCACATGGAGCAGTCAGGCCACATGAAGGCTCCCATTGGCGCTGACAAAGTCAGCACTGTACGCCATTGAGCTGAGCCTCCACAGTAGCCTACAGGAAATTACCGTGAAAGGTCAGTGCTTAAATAAGTGATGGGCTAAACAAAGTGAGGTCAGATTGTGGTTCAGGTGTGCATAGCAACGTTTTGATTTAAAATACACGAGTAAACTGAGAGCAGCCAGCTGAGGCATAAACCCACTACTTTATCTAAACGTCTGCTGACACTGAACCTTTTTAATCAGCATTGAAATTTGATACAATTCAGTTGTGATAATTGAGATGCATAGTGAAGGTGAAGTCCACCCAGTCTGATGATGATGATAATAATAATAATAATAATGTACCTTTCAACTGTTCCCGTGTATTCTCCACCAAGGGGTTGCCACATGCGAGTCATCCTCCTCCTCCTCATCATCATCACTGTTTTGCACTTTTTTAAAAATGCATTTTGTACACGAAGTGCTTCACCATTTGGAGAAAAATTATGTTAAAGACAAATGTACAAATTCCAAAACATGATCATTCAAGCATGCGTTCTTACTTACCTTTATACATACATACATACTTAAAAGCAAGCACTGGCATTACCTCAAAAAGAAACAAAACATATAAAGAGTATAGATTACCTGATTGAAGTGAGAGACACAAAGATTGTTGCCACTCCACCAATCTTAAGACTTGACAACCCTAATATATTGTATCTAGCTGTTGCTCAAGCCAGTTTGACACATCTGCAGCTGGTGCAGAGTTCTCCTGTAAAACTTCAGTTATTAGAAAGAGAGCTAGCATCACACCAGAGGCCTGTACTAAGAAGCAAGTTCAGCATACCCAGAATATATTCACTTAACCTAAGCGGTCACATCAAGGCAGATATCGACTTCATAAGAGAAACCCAGGATTTATCAACCCACCGATGAAAGGGGTGGCGTTGGCAGCATCTGATCAGAATCAGAATCAGAATCAGAATATTTTATTAATAAGTATCAAGAGAATACATCAGGGAGAAAAAGTCTAGAAACCACAACTTTGCAGGTGTATGGTGTAAGTCTAGATCTTAGTGGGAGGAGCTATACATTATAATGGGCAGAAGTGACTGGGGTCACAATCAGGATATGCATAGTTACAGTATTACGCAGTAATAATTGCAGTAATCAGTCACAAACATGGATAAGTCTACTGGCAGCAGAGTGGTTGATTTTATGAAGGAAGCTGAAACTGACATGAGAAAAATACGAAGAGGTTAAACGCAGAATACAGACTGAAACCAACAAATTAGCAGTGTCTGTAACAGGAAAAACACTGTAGAGTAGTATACTATTGAAAGCTCTGTATGAGTGTGAGTGCTGTAAATGCTGAAAAAGATTTATCATATTGATAAAGTTTTAGAAGCCAATAAGGAAAGCCGGTAAAAATGCTGACTGTGTAAGTTAACCAATTATCACAGCTCTGTCAGTAAGACACAGGACAATTTGACAGATTACGACTGTTATCCCATTAAATTAATATTTAAATGGGAGTACGACAGGTTTCGTCTTTATTCTTTTAGCTGCAGCCCTAGCAGTGTTTAACAGACTGACAGCAAGTAAAGAATGAATATAAAAAGCATAATTCAAAAGTATGGTTAGGCTGTGTGCAAAATTTCTATAAATGTCCACTAGTACAAATAGGTGCTCTCTTTTATGACCTTACATAAATGTGCACAGAACAGTAAAATTATTCTTAAACTGCAGCCAACAGGGGGAAAATGAAATCAATGAATAAACTTGCTCAAAGAATCTGTGTTTATTATTGATGCTCAATGCCTTTAGACACTATTAAGTAAAGGTTAGAACCTCCGACTGTCTGCGCATAGAGGTCTGAGGGCTCCTTCAGGATTGGTGGTGCTATTTTCCAGAGAACTGATAGGTCAGTAGGCAGTGACTTCCTACCTGTTGATCTCTAAGCTTTAATTTATCCTGCTCCGGAGCAGGTTAAGGGTGCAGCATAAGTTGCCATGGTGATCATGGTGACAGAAGTGAATCTCCTTCATAGTATTAAAAACCCAGGGTAAATGCTAAAGTTACCTGGGCTGCCAAGATGCACCACAGAACGCACACAGGAAATCATTCCTACCTGTGGCCATCAAACTCTATGATTCCTCCCTGTGACTTCTTGACAGCTTTATATTGTATATATTACGTATTGTACACAGTGTTTAATTTTAGAGTTATTTTTGTTAGGTTTATTTCTTTATTTATTTTCATTATAATTTTCCTACCTCTTGAATTTATAGCTACTGCCTTTTTAATTTATATTTATTTGCATCTGTAGCACCATATGGTTTACCCACTGGGATTAATGAAGTATTCTGATTCTGATAAATCCTGCTTCATAGTACAGGCCACTGTACTGGTTACACTTTGTTGGCTTCCTGCCAAATGCACAATTTATCAATAAGTTCCTTTATTTTGTTTCTGAAGCCAAGCATGAGTTTACCCCTGAGCACATGACAGAACTCTGAATTATGCTACCACTATGTCTCTTACAACTTTAAACCAGTTTTCATGTTCTGTGCTGCTTTTTGTTCCATTTTGCGTCTAGTTATTAATCTTTCAGTTTTTATTTCGCTCTCAAGTTTGTACCCTGTTTTTATGTATTGCTTTATATTTTGTGGTGGACTGTCCTACAATGTTTACAGCACTTTGGTCAACTATTTTTTTCCTAAACATAAAACAAACTTTTATTTATTGTTATTATTTTATTAAGTGATATTTTCCTAAGTGACTGATAAAGTTAGATAAACATAGCAGTAAAATCTAGACCAGAAAATAATGCATTCTCTGGCATTAATATGCCTTCTCATTTCTTGGGTATGTGTATAATCTAGGCTTTGTTTACTTGTACTCCTTTCAGTTTTGCCACAAGCTCTCATTTACCCAAACTTTTTGGCTCATAGATGTTATCGTGGGAGCACCCAATACGCAAACATTCATCCAGCAGCGCAGTAAGGATGACACCACTACAGGGAGCTCATGGAAGAGTCTATAAAACTCCACTAAGAACTGAGAATGTAACACTGATCTGATAAAGCAGTGTTCAATTGCTCCTTGTACCTGGGTCAACAATGGGACACATCCTTGCCTAGAAGCAAAATGAGAGGCCAAAATGCTGTGCCAGCATTCCACTGTCAAGCCTCAAAGAGTATAGGGCATAAATAAGTGTGCTTTTTCTGGTGGGACTTCACAAACTCCCTTTTCTAAACCTTTCTATAGATATTTTCTGCCAATTAACCCTGCTCCAGGAGAGATTTGCCTATCTCAAGCCCCAGCTTTGCGCCTGTGCAGCTTGCGGCGTCACTCTCCCTACGTCTCAGGTATAATTTGCATGCCTCGGTCAAGGCTAAACTGAAGCGGATGAAGCTTTGCAGTTTGAAGGTCTCCCTGCTTTATCTGCCGACTCCTAAAAGCCTGGCATATTTGCATTGCTTTTCATTTCCGCAGGCTTGGCAGTAGGAATGATAAAGGAAGAAGAGCACACTGTACAAACCTTGCTTAACAAAGGAGGCAGTAGCTACTGATTTGCATACGAAGAATGCATGGATAAGGCCCACACAGGCCTGCCTCGGGTCTTATTATCACCCTCCATCAACGCTTGGAGCTGATGCCTGTCAACATCTAATGCACAGCCCCAAAGAGATGGGCTAGGTCACAACTTGGTGTCAGATTTAACTGTCTCCCCTGGCAATGTCAGTCTCAAATAAACAGAAAAAAAAAAAATCAATATTTCAATAGCGGATATTGTTTTCCAGTTCAGAGACTTAGATTTGAACTAAATTCCCTCACTGTCTCAGTTTAAGTAGGCCTGTCTTTTACAATGCTCTCCTGGCTGCTTATACTTATGTTTTATTTACAACCTTTTAATCATGCAAGAGATTAATAAAATTTTGATCACTGTACATTATTTAACTTGTCCCAAAGGAGAGGGGTCTGTTTAATGGCATGACACATTGCCTGTATTGAATAGTTATCATCTCCCCGAGTATCCATCTCTTTGTCCATCTACCTTGTATAAAGGTACTGAAAAATAAATGATGTGCTCACTGCTTGTAACAGTAGCATCTAGTTGATGCTTTGCTATTGATGTACCTCCATTTAACAATGGCATTTATGTTTTTTCTTCTTTTTTTCTTTGCAGTCTGTAAAATCACAATAGGTGAAGTGCAGCTTCGCAGAGTTTTATAGGCAATTTTCTCAAAATACATTTATATAATGTCTTAGAGCTAGTGCTCCTGTCCTCTCTTTATATTTACTGTGCTATGCATAAACTTTCCAGTTTTACATGTTTCTGCACATCCTTCTGTCCTGCAGTGTTTTATTTTCTAAGACTGTTTAGGCCTTTGAAGGGCGACCTTCAATTCATATCTATTGCTATAACTCTTTGCTACTATCTCAGTGGGACCTCTGTAGAGAAGATAAAATTTCTTTTTATGTCTTGCAGTGAATCAAGTCACTTTTATGCCAACATTTCTCTGACTATTCAAATAAAATGAGAAAGTTAACATTCAGGTCCAGGTTTTCTCCTTTTTGCATCCCTGTTGAATTTGGATGCCAGCCAGAGAATATTTCAGAGGTAAATAACGTGTTGAATGTGGCTCTAACCTGTCTGCATTTCAGCAGAGGGGCAAAAAATATGACTTGAATGTTTTCCAGTATCAAAAGCAACAACATCTCATCTTTGCTGTCTCTGTCTATCTGTGTGACACTTCCAAGGCAACACTTGCATCACCTGAATCTGGTGATTCACAGGATAGCTAAGCAATTTTCATTTCTGGCCTGTTGTTTTTAATCTTAGCCACATTTCCAACCAAGGTTCAAGGTTTTTTTTTTTTTTTTTATCAGTTTTCTGTTGTTCTCTACTTTTCTGACTTGTTCTCACTCTTACACTTTCTTCATTATCCCACTCTCCATCTCTCTTTTTTCACAGTCCTGCTTCAGCTTCCCTGGGGGAAGAGATGTGCTGTACCTTTTACTGCTGTAGTCTTCAGCATGACAGATGGAGGCTATTAAAACACATTTTCATTGTATTATGGTAAATATGGCAGCCATGTTTTGTAAAATATTACTTTTCCCAAGACAGTACTAGAGGATGCAAGAGGAAATCATAACTGTCCTGTCATGGGTTTTTCTATGTATATAGAGTATGCTCTACCTTTGATTTAGTTACTGAGGGTTATTTTATTTTACTTAGCCACAGTATCTCAATTGTGGTTTTGATAGCCCTAGTCAGTTCAAAGTGAAGTCTAAAAACTGTGACACAAGCTCATCAAGCCTGATTTCCTGTCTTACAAGAAGGGGGTGTAACTGTAATGGACTTTTGTGCAAGGCATCAGGTTTGACAACCACTTACACGGTGCAGTTAAGATTCTTGGTTTTCCAGAGGTATAGAAAATCAATGTGAGTGGTGGCAGGTATGATATTTATTCAAAATGCACTCTCTCTTTTGATAAAAAGAGGAGAGGAGGTTTAGCTTGGCAGGAAGCTTGGCAGCTTCTAAGCTGTCTGTTTTATAGAGTGGACATTCACATAACCAGCGATGACAGTTTCTATTTTTATACCCCTCACTCCACTGAGAGAGAGACCCTGCAATCCAACACTGTCACAGCAGTTGGCTGCCCTGGGGAGAATTTCTTTTAAATCACAGAACAGGAAAACTATCGTATTTAAACAGTGGCAATAAATAATAATTATCTAAAACTTGTCCAGTAAGTATTGGGGATGATTAAAACTGCAGTGATGAAGATGATGTCAAGCTATCAGATGGCACAATGTAAATCACTTTTAGCCTGTGATGTTCTTTTTAGAAAATTTGATCACACAACTGAGTCAACCATGTTCATAATGCAAGTTAGCCTGTATGGGTAAGTACTGACTTACACTTGACATTGAGGCTACTGTTATTTAAGGTTGAGAATCACATAATAACTCACAGTCAGTAATACTTAATGCTTGTTATGATATCTGTGTAACAGAAAAGGTACAAAAGGAGAAGGTATGCACAAAATCTCTTCATTGTGGCCACTCTCTCTCTCTCTCTCTGTATCAGAATAATAATCAGAATCAGAATGCTTTATTAATCCCAGGGGGAAATTGCATTGTTATCTATAAATAAATATAAATCTAAAAGGAAGAAAAATGAATATTAAATATATAAACATGTATTAAATTTCAAATTCAAAATAAATGTAGTACAAGTGCCAAATAAGGTGAAACCAGAGCCAGTAAAACTCCGGCAATATTTAGAAGAATGTTTAAATGTGATTTATGCTGACGAGTTGCAACCCACCTATGGCATTGTGGGTTTTCTGTCTGAGGGGAAAAATTAGCCAGCAGTTGCATGAAGCCAGCACATCTACAGCACCATCTCAGGAAAAAAACATGCATGTCATGACGGTAAGCCACCTGAGTTTTTTTAAGAGGAAACTTTTTGAACTCAGGTCATCTCAAGACATGATGCAAAATGCCTCCATGACATCAGCCAAATCCCTGCAGTGTCTTTGCACATCCACAGTCACACAGTTCTGGGCGTTTGAAGCAGGAGCACCCTGACCTGGGCCAGAAACCTTTGGATCAGCTACTACCCCTTGCCTCAACATGTTTATGTGAGGCCTCCTTCTCTGCAATGACTGCGGTCAAAACAAAGCTAAGAAACAGACTGCGCCTGGAGAAAAGCTTGATCACAGCAGTTGCCTCCCTGCCACCAAGATTGACAAAGATCCTCAGTGAAGCACAAGCCCAAGTGTCTCACTAAAATGTAAGTGCAACAGCGCTCAGTACAATGCAATGTCAACATCAGTTGTCAGCATTAGAATATTGGTGTAATTTTTGATCCTTACTGAAGATATTTTAAGATAATACATTTATTAAGATTTCTTTTTTGTAAACATGATCATGATCATGAACACGATTCTTTGTGTAGAAATATTTATACTTAAGTTAACAAATTCAGTTCCAGATCTTTATTATAATCGGAAAAGTGGGCTCTGTAAGTTGATAATTATTTTAATGTGCACAAATCTTTGTTCATAAGTTAATATTTTCTTTGTTAACAAGTTTTATATTATTGTCATGTGTTTATATTTCAAACATTTCAAAAGAGACCACTACAGAAGAGCAATGTTTTGCACAGTTATGAAGTTTAATAAATCAGACCAAAAAAAATCCTTTTCTCTGGTTAGGAGGTACTTGGCTGAAAAAATATTTCACAGGGGGTACATCACTGAAAAAAGGTTGAGAATCATTGAACTACAAGAAGGGCCAGATCTCTCTCTATTTTCTGAGATGACTTAGGTGCTTCAATATCTGCCAGAAGATGCTCAGGATATTTTATGAGTCAGTGGTAGCCAGTGCCATCCTCTATGCTGTAATGTGCTGAGGCAGCAGACTGAGAGTAGCGGACACTAACAGACTCAACAAACTGATCTGCAAGGGCAGTAACATCGTATGGAGTGGGTGTGGAGCTGGACTCTCTGACAGTAGTGTCAGAAAAGAAGATGCTGTCCAAGTTGAGGACAACACCCTCTCCAAGTGTCCATATAGTGTAGTGGTTTACACATTTGCCTTTTAAGTGAAAGGTCTCTGGTACAGTTCCGGGTGGGGAGACAAGCCCCTCTCACCAAGGAGCATTGTGTCACGAAGGACATCCGGCGTAAAACATCTGCCAAATTATTGATGCGGATTAATCTGCCATGGCAACCTCTTGGGGAGAATACAAGGGAGCAGCTGAAGGTACTTCACATGGTCTCCATGATGTGTTGGACAGGCACTGGAACACGTTCAGCAGCAGACTCATCCCACCACAGAATGCCACAGAGAATCGACACCTTGACTAGTTTCTTTCTGTCACCATATTGCCATACATAGTGTACATAGTGCCCCCCCCAGGATTAATAAATTACTCTGATTCTGATATTACATTTTTCCATAACAGAGTAATGTAATGCAATATTGGACTAAAATTTGGGTATCACATTACAGTTACAGTTGCAACTTGCATTATGGTGATTCTTCAATTATTTGCCATGATGGGCAGGTATATCAAAAACAAACAAGCAAATAAAACGTGTTTTTTTTTTAATCTGTGCACTTACACTACTGACTTCAGTTCATGTGCAAGGAGGAGCAAAAGAGAGTTTATAACTTTTCTAACTTTTGAGGAGCTGTCACAATGTAGCTGCGTGGAGTATTGTGTAGTGGACCCGGAATGTAGAACACAAGATACAAAGGATTCAAACAAAAAATAAACTCCTTAATAGCCATTTACCAAATCTGAAATGTAACAAAATCTAAAGGAAGAAATCCAAAATAAAGGAGTTAGGAAACTAGAGAATACAGGGAAGTTAAACCAGATACATACACAGAACAATGCAGAAGACATAACAGTGGACAAAGGAGAAACATTACACACACACACACACACACACACACACACACACACACACACACACACACACACACACACACACACACACACACAGAGGACTCATGGGGAACAAGAACATAATTGACACAGGTAAAAAAAATCAGGACAACTGATTAGCAGGAAGTGTAACTAGTAAGAGAGACAGAAAACTAGCCTTCATAATAAATCAGGAAATGATCAAAGGAGATGGATTCAGACATGAATATCAACAGGAAGTACAAAGGGATCAAGTCATGAACACAAAAATGAGACAAAGTGAAGAACAAACAGGGAAACACTGTGGAAACCCAAATAACTCAAAGTAGGAACAGAAAGTAAATATAACCAAGAATTCAGAACTAATTCCAGGACAGAAACCCATATGAATAGGCATCCAAAATGCCATAAAAACGAGACAAGAAATTAAACTCAGATACTACAATAAAACTAAACCTCATCACACTAGAATAACAATGGAAACAAGAACCAAAAAAGAGCATAACAACTCAATACTAGTAAAGCTGAAATCAAAGACTCCACTATATCACAAGAAACTAAACTCACTTTAAGAATAATGAGATCAAAATAGTAATTCAGAACTTCATAAATTCAAAATAGTGACTAGAACCCAGATGCAACAAATACAACAAGAACTAAGACTCAAGATTACTGGAGTGCAAATAACCTTAAACAATAGTCAAAAAATTAAGAACAAGGATTCACAATGAAACTGATCAGAAAACTCCTAGAAATAAACAAGAATCCAAAACTCCAGACAATTCAAAATGCAGGGACAGACCAGTCAACAATTGAACATTGCATTTATTTTTTTCCACAAAAGGACAAGAAGGTGATGGTAAAGTGCAAACTGTGCCCAAACCAGTAATTACTGCTGCTAATGCAACATCTGCTCTTTCCAAACATCTGTTCAGATGACAAAGCTAGCAACAAAAAACCCAAAGTGACATTAGAACAGGGCGTGTGCCGACACCAGCCAAAGCATGATTTTCAATGGTTAACAAAAGCAAAGACGAGCAGTCAGGCTTGTAGCCTTGTATTCTGCAGTTCTACCCATATCTATTTGTACAGTAGCACCACTGATGTGCTTTTTGCTTTCTAGCTTGGATGTCGGCTTTCTGTCAAAACTTGATCTTGTGTGCATCCTCATTAGACTAGGTAGGCTAGATGTTTAAAAAATTCACAAGTAATGTCTACTACAGTAGATTCCTTTTTTAACTGAGGACCCCAATGTTGACAATTCTTAGATGTGCCTTAAAATGTATACTGACGTTTAAGATCCAAACATGATGTACGCTTCAGTTTTAGTTTGTTGTTTATTTTTGTTAAATCACATCAGCTTACAGTGACTTTCACTACAAGGCTGCGTGGAGTCATTCATGGCTCACAAGCTTACAAAAGCCATTTGGATGGTACCCGCCCTGCCAAAGATGGCAGAAAGACAGATGGCACACAACTAGTAAACAACTGGGTGGTGTGAAAAGATGCAGATTTAGTGAGCAGACTTCATATTTTTATGTTCAAAGACAAACATGTTTCACCAAATTAAAAACATTGCCTGTAATTAAAGCTTGTGTCAAGATATAGGAGCTATTACAACACTGCCCATTTTTCAGTAATAGTGTAATACGGTTTCCTTAGCTTTGTATGACTTTGTGCAAGAAGAAGCTTCTTTTGGCAAAGCAGGACGAAACTGCTTAATTTTTTTTTTTCATAGTGAATTTCACCTTGATCTGTTTCGTGGAAAGTTTCCACAATACATGTTGGCTCATATCTTCTGCATTTATTCCACGTGGAACTTTGTGATCACTGAATGGCAGAAATGTGGGCCTCACTTAAGCCACCCATCAGACTGCGATGCATTGTGCATCTAGTGCAAGTGTGCAGAAGCATCCACCATTAGAAACAATTAGGGATCCAGTTTGTGTTCCAAAAGCACAGCTCATTAAAAAAGACGAGAAAAGTTGGCACATCGGTTCATCAGCTCTTTTTGTGCTATTAGCATGTATACAGCATTTTCTTTTGACAGAATGACTGTGCAGAAGTCGCAGTCATACAGCTAGTCTAATTCCATGCTGTTTAATGACAACTCATTTTCCCAAGCCTCTTGAATAGTTACATATTTAAAACTGGATTAGGTATGCACAGGCACAGGCGGAACTGACACATTTATTTGTTGTTTGGTTTAGAGGATTTAAGTCTTTCAGCTTTACTAGCTTGTAACAGGCCACAAAACACAAGAAGAACATCCAGACATTTGCTGAAACCCTGTGAAGTTTTGACCAAGCATTTTCTGTTGCTCCTCTTCCTCTGCTTGTCTGGGCAGTTGAGTGTCAACTTTTGTGCTGATCGCTCAACAGTGGTTACAGAAAGTCCTGAGATACTTGAGGAATCACTTTTATCATCCATTGTATGCGCCAGTCATCTCCAACACAACACTTTAATGTATTTGTGTGCTTTTTCTTCTTTTTTTGGCTGCTCCCGATAGGGGTCACCACAGCGGAGCATGTAAAATGAATCAACGTTTGGATTTCCCTTCCTGACGCACCCCTTCCAATTTACCCATTACACTGTGGCACCTGTGGCTGGGTTAATGTGTATGGACAAAAGTCTTGATCACTGAATTCACACATGTCATTCAGCCCCACTTCCACAGGTGTATAAAATCATGCACCTAGCCATGCAGTCTGCCTTTACAAACATCTGTGAAAAAGTGGGCCACTTTAAAGCTCTCAGTGAATTGGAGCATGGTACTGTAATAGGATGCCACTGTTGCAACATGTCAGTTGGTGAAATTTCGTCCCTCCTAAATGTTCCACGATAAGCTGTAAGTAGTATTATTGTGAAGTGGAAGTGAATAGGAACCAAAGCAATTCAGCCACAAAGTGGCAGACCACATAAAGTTCCAGAATGGGGTCACCAAGTGCTGAGGTGCATTGTGTGCAAAAATTGCCAACACTCTGCTGACTCAATAACTACAGAGTTCCAAACCTCCTCTGGCAATAAAATCAGCACCAACACTGTGCGATTTCATTAAGCCCTGTGCCAAGCACTGGATGGAGTGGTGTGAATGCTGCCACTGCACTCTGGAGCAGTGGAAACGTGTTCTGTGGTGTGACGAATCATCATCCGGCAGTCTGATGGATGAGTCTGAATTTGGAAATTGCCAGGAGAACATTAACTGCCTGGCTGCACTGTGCCAGCTGTAGAGTTTGGTGGAGGAGGGATAACGCTATGGGGATGTTTTTCTGGAGTTTCCTGAGCCCCTTAGTTCCAATGAAGGAAAATCTTCATGCTTCACTTCATTCTATGCTTCAAACTGTGTGGGAACAGTTTGGGGACAGCCCTTTTCTGTCTCAGCATGATTTTGCCTTAGTCCACAAAGTGAGGACCATAAAAGTATGGTTGGATGAGCTTGGTGATGAAGAATGAGAGTGGCCTGCACACTGAGCCCTGACCTCAACCCCACTGAACACTAGAATGGAGATGGTGAACCAGACCCTCTCGTCCAGTATCTGTATCTGACCTCACAAATGCAAAATCCCACAGACTCACTTTAAAATCTTAACAAACAAGCAAACAAACCACTTTATTCATCCCCAAATGGGGAAATTCAAATCAAATCACAGACAGTCCTACAGATCCAATACACACACACCCTAGACATGCAGCATGCAGCGAGGGAGGTCGATGAATAAGGCTGCTATTTTGTGGGCGCCAATGAGCAATGTGGGGGGGTTCGGTGCCTTGCTCAATGGCACCTTGGTAATGCTTGGGGGATGAGCTGGCATCTCTCTGGCCTCTGGTCCACCTGCACACATATCCAGGGTGAGGTCTTGAGCTGACTGGTCTTGGATGGCCACTGGCTCAAGACCCGCCCAGACCTGGACCCGGCAGCCCTCAGCAATGCTCCAGCTCCCTAACGACTCCTTCGACGGACTGAGCCATTGCCATCCCTTGTAGAAAGCCTTCCCAGAAGAACAGGAGACAGCTGTCTTTGTTTTGACTTTTGTGATAAAAATGTAATTTGCAATGAATTAAAAACTATCAGGAGGGAATGTGAGCGTGAATGTCTGTCTCATTGTGTTGTATACCAGAACATATTTAAGTAATGGGAAATAGCTATGATTATGATTATACATTACAATTTTAAAATAATAGTTACTTTTTTCAGTGTGGTAGTAGGCAGTGTGTTATATTAGTGTGTAATTTGATTTAAAAATCACAAACACTTCTTTCTTGAGACGTACAGTAGCATCAGTTCCGTAATCTGAGGCTGTATACAAATCCCAGGTTGACTCCCCTGTTGTTACAGAGGTAAGGCAGAGCGGGAGTTCATAGTAAAGGCCATTGTGCACTGTGAAGGTCACACTTGGAATATATAATGCAAGCAGGAGTTGAGTTAAAGCTTGGAATTCATGAACATGCACTGCTTCAAAAGTAGAAACCGATGTCCACAATGGCAGTTTACAAAGATGCCTTTCTTTTGGACATGTTGTATAATGGAATAAGTATTAAAACAGTATTAATGTCAGAGCAGCCGTCAAAAAATACAGACAGGCTATTGCTTTCTTTTTTGCTTTTGAGACATTAACACAATAGATGCAAAGAGTGGGCATATCTGAGGAACATTCTTTGAAAGCTTTGTTTTGAAACAGATGGGACTCACTGGTTCTTTCTCATTGCTTGAGGTAGTTGTCACAAACTAAATCAAAATGGGCCATGCAGACAAATAAACCAATGGTTACTGAAGCGATTATGTTGCTGTCACAGTCTGAAGGGTTTCTGTATTTGCCAGAGTCTGTGGGATTTCGTTTTTTTTTTTTTTTTTTTGTCTCATTTCTAATTTAG